>MDKI01173422.1:0-78648 GCA_005239505.1 Nicotiana paniculata
TATATAAAATCTTAAAAGTATATATAAAAATTATATATTTATATGTCGGGTTGGTTCGGATTTATTTTACTCAATACCAAACCAAACCACGTCGGATTTTTAATCAGTTTGATTTGACTTTTCGATTTGGTGCTATTTTTCGATTCGATTTGTACACTCCTACTATTGGCTTATATAACACATAAAACAGAATTTTAAACACCGAAAAATTAAAGCGGTCCAACAAACACAAGTAGATTGTCACTTCAATAACTCATGATACATAATATTCTTCACGTGGCACCACTTAAATGGATTAAAACCCAATTTTTCGGCCTACTAAAAATTTATAAAGCCCATGATTTGCAACATGGATGGAAGAAATATGGTATTAGATTGGATCAGAAAATGTGTTTTTTATTTTCTTTTAAGTGGTGCCACGTGAATATTGTGCTAAAGTGTTTATAGGTACATGTCAAATTTATACATCTGGCAGCCTACTTGGTGTTTTACGAGATCGGATTAAATGATTTCGAGCTTTTTTGTGTGATAAATAGGCATAACTGAGTTATCTTGGTAACAAAAATTGATTTTACTACTTTGTTGCAATAAACTGAAAGATGAATGACTACACATACATGATCGATCAGAGGTTGTTATATATGTTATTGTGGTGAAAATTAAATGGCAGGACATATATGATCAAGGTGGTAGATATTTTTGGATTCATAACACTGGGCCTGTTGGTTGTCTGCCTTATATCTTGGATCGCCTGCAAATTACAGCAGCACAAGTTGACAAGGCAGGCTGTGCCTCTCCCTTCAATAAGGTGGCTCAGTATTTCAACATTAAGTTGAAGGAAGCTGTGGTCCAGCTCCGAAAGGATCTTCCATTGGCTGCTCTTACCTATGTCGATATATATTCTGCCAAGTATGAACTCATTACTCACGCTAACAAGCATGGTACGTAAACAAATCGTCTTTCTCATTTAATTTGAAACTAGTTAGTTGGTATATGCGTTGTACGTATTATCAGTAGGAGTGGTAAACGGGCGGGTCGGTTCAGATATGGTTCGGATTGAAAACATGTAATGAAAAAACGGATAAATTATCCGACCCGACCTATATTTAATACGGATAAAAAACAGATTAACCGACGGATCTTCTTGCATATGATCACTTTTGAGAGAAAATTCTTAGTCTCCCTAACTTGAGGAACTTCCAATTTGAGGCTTTACAAATGTAAAAGTTAGATTCATTGGTTATCCATTTTCTAAATGGATAATATGGCTCTTATCCATATTTGACCCGTTTTTAAAAAGTTCATTATCCAACCCATTTTTAGTGAATAATATGGATGGTTAACCATTTTCTTTTAACCATTTTGCCACCCCTAATAATCAGATACTACTATAAACTAAAGTACATAAAAAGTTAATGTCGTAAAAAAAGGGACACAAAATAAGACATGAGATGTCACTTGTTTATTTTATCTTACGTCTTAAAGTATTATTCTTGATGGTTGGTAAATATTTAGGTTTTGAGCATCCACTACGAGCTTGCTGTGGGCATGGAGGAAAGTACAATTATAACATGAAACATGGATGTGGAAGCAAGATCAAGGTTAAAGGCAAAGAAATAATGTTGGGAAAATCATGCAAAGATCCATCAGTAAGAATCAATTGGGATGGTGTGCATTATACAGAGGCTGCTAATAGATGGGTGTTTGAAAATATTGTCAATGGTTCATATTCAGATCCTCCACTTCCATTGAACATGGCATGTCATAAGCAATAAGCTTAGCTTATTCCTCAAAGATAGCAGCAAATTGTCTAAGTACGATATCTATTTCGTTATAGTTCTCAACCTCCACCGCATTAATTTTTTTGTAGTCATCAGAAATTCACTTTGTTTTTAATTTGATTCCCAAATTTACCAGCAGTCAAAATTCTTTCATTTTTGGGGCACTTCAACTTTGCGATATGGTCATCTTTTCATGACACGAAGGAGGAGCACGTTACTTTTTTTCGTTAAATGGATGAAACTAACTTGAGCACTTGAGGAACTAATCATGATCTAAACTAAAATTCCAAAGTTTCTGTGTTTGTTTTTTATCTTCCAATGTTAGTATTTTTTTTATGTCTTTGGCTATAATGAAACTCTATGATGCATGGATTGATTTAGATTAGTTGCCTTTCCAATTCACATGATCATTTCGGGATGAATTGATCTACTTTACAACCCACGAGACACGGTAAAAATTTACCCGTACTGAATGTCTACATTCGACTAATAAAAAAATGACACATGTCACTTTATCTAACTATAATATCGTATTTTCAACATACTTTTAACTAATATTATAAATATAAAACATACCTAATATCTTGCTATTCTCAGTTAATTTCTAAACTGAAACGTCATTTAGATTTCTTTTTAAAAAATAAATATTATGGTACTTTCTTCATACTGTGTGCGCCACTACCACAGCCCAAAGCGATCACCAGCCAATACGATCTAAGAACATGATTTTTTTTTCCTTATTTTTGCTGTAGTTATCAATAAACATTTCAACCTTAACCAAAAAAAAAAAAAAAAAGAACACTTCTGGTGTAACACATCTAAATATTAATACTCATACAAAAAAAAAAATCTTCACAAAATTACACTTGGCTTTGCATATTACACTTACTAATCATGAAAAGATTGTAAAAGGGAAAATACAAACTTGTGTCCAAAAGTCAGTTTTCAATTCAATCTTTATGGGAGTTCTCTTTCCACCTTATACTTGTCCGAATGAATTTAATACTTTCATGAGATATATACAATTTCAGCTGCACAGTGGAGGGTATTGTACTCTCTCCTTATGTCTTGACCACGTATTACCGCAACATATTCAATTTGATTTTACCCTCTCTCTTTTTAAAACTCTTTTCTTAATTTTTACTCCTTTTCCTTATTCTCTTTCTAAATTTTCATCTCCTTCGCTACATTTCTTCTGAAAATCCCTTCTCTCAAGCTCCTTCCTACAGTACAATCCTTCACCCCAATTAAAAAATAATAATTTGGATAATTATGTTTTAAGTTAATTGAGAGTTTCGACATTGTAATACCAAGAGAATATGTGACTACTCGACCGGTCGTTTTGAGCATTTGCACTTCGATCGGTAGCTTGAGGACATGAGTAGCGTCGTATGATGTATTATGACTTGTGTTGAATCAGCGGTTTTGATTTTCAGGTTATTCGGAGTTGATTTGGAAGATGAATTTCATGATTGAATCTTGAAGTTGAAATGGTTGAACAAGTTTGACTTTCGTGTATTTGACCCCGGAATAAAGTTTCAATGGTTCCGTTAGGTCCGGATGGTAATTTTAGATTCGGGTGTATGCCCAGATTTGCATATGGATATTTCTAGAAGATTTCGACACTGATTGGCGTAAATTAGAATTTGAAGGTTTGAAAAAGTTCATAAGTTTGACCGAGAGTTGACTTTGAGGATATCAGATTCGGATTGTGGTTTCGGGAATTGGAATAGGTGGTTCGTTATGTCATTTGGGACTTATGTGCAAAATTTGAGTTCATTCCGGGTTGATTTGATATGTTTCGCTGCAAGCTTTGGAAGTTAAAAGTTCAAGGTTTATTTAGGTTTGATTCGAGGTGTGATTCGTTATTTTGATGTTGTTATGCATGATTTGAGGCCCCGAGTAGGTCCATGTTAGGTTATGGGACTTGTTGGCATGTTTGGACAGGGTCGCGAGGGACTCGAGTGAGTTGCGGGCGTGTTTCAGATCATTTTCCTTTATTTTGGCCTTGTTTGTTCCTGTTGGTGTCCGGTGCACCAAATCTTCTTCGCGATCGCGAAGTTAGAGGTGCGATCACATAGATGAAAATATGGAGTTGAGTAGTTTATTCTTCGTGTTTGCGAGTAGCTTTATGCGTTCGCGTTGTTTACTGGAGATTTGGGCATTGCGTTCGCACGAGTTAGCTCGCATTCGCGTAGTATTGAGTTGAGAAGTTGGGGGCAGAAGATTCTTCTTCGCGTTCACATCGATCTTGTCGCGATCACGTAGTGCAGGTACATGTATTCATCACGTTCAGTGATGATGCTTTGTGAATGCTTAGGGAATTTCAAGAGGCTGCTGAGTTTGTTCTTTGCGATCGCGAAGAATGTCCTGCGATCACGTAGGGTATTTCTATCCAGTTAATATAAGGTATACTTTATTTTAGGGGTTTCGGTCATTATTGCATATTTGGGGTTATGGAGCTCGGATTGAAGCGATTCTTGAAGCAATTTTTACCATGTGAACTGGGGTACGTATTCTCTACTCATATTTGATTTTATATCATGAATCTATCTTGATTTTTGGCCTTTGATTGAGGGTTACAAGAGAGAAACTGGAGGTTTTTGTCTAAAGTTTCATAGAGTGAATTTTTGAGTTTTGAACATCGATTCGAAGTCGGATTTGAGTGAAACTAGTATGGTTGGACACGTAATTGAATGGGTTGTCAGATTTTGTGAGTTTCATCGGGTTCCGAGGTGCGGGATCAGGTGTAACTTTTTTGGTTGACTTTGGGCTTTCGATTAAAGATACGTCATGTATCACTTGGAATTGTTTCCTTGGGCTTTATTTGATGTAGTTGAGTTGGTTTTGGCTAGTTTCGAGTTGTTCGGAGGTCAGTACGCGCGAGATGGCATTTTCAGAGAATCGTTTGGCTTGCTCGGTATTGGATTTAGCTTGTTGAGGTAAGTAACACTTCTAAACTTGGTGTTGAGGGTATGAAACCCCGAATTACGTATTATATGATTGATGTTGAGGTGACGCACATGCTAGGTGACGGGAGTGTGAGCGTGCACTATGTGAATTATGATATAGTCGATTCCATGGAACTGTGTAGCCATCTTATCTGAACATTTTTGTTGTACATAATGTGTTAGAGCACTTGAGCTGTAATTTATGCTAGAAGTCATGTTTAGACTATATGTTGGCACTATTAGGACCCACATGGGCCGTTCTTTGATGTTGAGTTATTTGCTTAATTATAATTATTTATTCAGTTGCATTCATCACTTCATATCATATCTCAGTCTTTGTTATTGTATATTGTCACATCTCGCATCATTGATTAGGGATGCTTAGTATGAGCATTGTGAGCCCTAGAGACTGGAGAGATTGGTGATTGAGTTGGGGCCTGAGTATCGTACTATGACATATATATATATATATATATATATATATATATATATATGTGTGTGTGTGTGTGTGTGTGTGTGTGTGTGTGTGTGGAGGGGGGGGGATCGAATTGCACGCCGCAACGAGCCTTATGGCTATATATAAATGTGGATCGGGTTGCACGTCGTAACAAGCCTTATGGCTATATATATGTCGATCGTTTTGCACGCCGCAATAGGACTTATCGTTATATATGGATCGTGCTGCACGCCAGGTATTGTACAGTGCTGAGTGACTGAGTGTGCTGAGTATTGAGCATGGTGAGAGAGAATATGAGACAGTGAGATTGAGTACTCTGAGAGTGTGAGTACATGAGTTCATCACTGAGTTATAATGTATTTGACATGCATACTTGAGATACATGCATAGAGATGCATTTCCATTTGCTGCCCGATTTTGGGACATATATGATTTCACCTGTATATTGACATGTAGGCATAGAGATGTATTTTCCTCATGCTATCTAAAAATGAAACATCTTATTTATTGTTGAAAGGTTTTTTTTGGAGATATCACAGTTTCCAAACTTACTCATATATTTTTGGGGTTTTTGGTGAAAGATTTGGGATTTACCGTTATACTTGGAAATCATGTCAACGAGTTGAGCATCTTATCTCTGAGTTATTTTCTTGTACCATTTTTTATTATATTGTTATGAACTGTGGTTGGTTAATGGAGTTGGACCTTAACCCATGTCCCAGCTCGTCACTACGTTCAACCTAAGGTTAGGTTTGTTACATATTGAGTACATGGGGTGGATTGTACCTATACTATACTTCTTCACCTTGCTTGCAGATGTTCGATGGTGATGTTGTTGCGTACGGTAGGTGTTGGACCTAAAGGTGTACCTGTGTTCCAGTTATGGCAATCACTTGTCCTTGGTAGCTTTAGATTTGACTTCTGTTAATTTATATTCAAACAGTTGTTGTACTTATTTCAGTTCAATCTTGTAAAAATCAAAATCTTAGAAGCTCATGATTTGAACTACCAGTCCTTGGGAAATTCTTTTAATAAAAGCAGTTGAATTATCACTTCTTCTATTAATAAATCTCATTAAATTATATTGTTGTTAATTGGCTTACCTAATGGGTTGGGTTACGCTCCATCACGACTAGTCGGATTTTGGGTCGTGAAAGAAAAGGGATTAGAGAGACACAAATATGTTTGAAGGTTGATCGAAGAAAATAGAAGCTCAACGAAGGAATTTTTCCGGCCAGCATTTGATGGCATATTATAGTTTAATTTGAGTTTTTCCATGTTGATACATTCTCATGGGTTTTCAATAGTTAAAGGTGAAAATACAACTAATGATTTTTGCACCCTCTAATTAATTTTCCATCTTAATTTCCTGCAGGGAAGAGGAAGGGGAATTGACAACAATGGAGGTTTTGCTCATGGAAAAATATAAGGAGGAGGAGGAGGAGAGAAAAGAAAAGTTGGAGAAAGAAAAGGAAAACGAAAAAGAAAAAGAAAAGGAAAGAAAAAGAAAAAGAAAAATCAAAGGAAAAAGGGCCACGGCAAATTAAGTACGTTAGGTACATAGTGCCCCATAAATATTTGACACATGTACAATTTAATGAGTTTTTAATTTATTTTTTTTTGCTCTTCACTCGCGTTTAAGAATATTCTTCTTTTCCCTTTGCCACGTCATCTTTTAGGTAGGTATTAAATTTATTTCAGATAAGTATATGGTGAAAAATTAAATAATCGTATAGGAGAATGACGCAAAATATCAAATGGATCCAAACCAAGAAGAAGAATGCATAAAAGAAAAAGGAACATTGACGGCAACTCTAACTTTTGTTATGGAGTATTACTTTACTTCCTTTTACCAAATTTTTTAATTTATTAAAAATAGGACTCTTATAACCTTAGTTTGTCTTTTATAGCTAACTTTATTAAGCCGAGTGTAAACATTTATCATGTTACTACTAAATGAATTGACCTCCAAATCTATACTATGAAAACCATTGGAAAATATGGTAGGCCTCGATGACCAAAACTAAATAGATTGCATACTTTGAGGACTATTTGGACAAGACCTATACCCCATGACCCCCTTAAACTATCACGTTTGTGTAAGTTTCCTATTTAAACTATTTGGTGTCCCCAAAGCTCCCTTGAAATATATTGTCTTTCATATTGAAACTCGGTGATGTTTGGCTAAAAATTCATCTTTTTGCATGTAGTTTACCTAGAATTATACCTCGATCTTGTTAAATTCAATGTGAATGTTTGTGACTTGAGCTTAATAATGTTATTTATATGTGTAGGAGTCAATTGGAAGTGAGTTAGAAAGTTTTAATGCAAAGTGAAATAAAACAAAGAAGAATCTGGAGAAAGTATATGTTTGGTGACCAGATCCCGGACAGCGAAGCGAGGTTCACTTTGCGAGATCGGGACCGTAGCAGAAGAAACCAGAATAGTCCCGGACACCGAAGCGAGGGTCACTTTGCGAGACCGGGACCGAAGCAGAAAAATTCAGTTTCTCCTATTCGAATTAGGAGAAGCCCAATTTGCCCCAACAACCCTAGTCTCTATAAATACATCAAGAAAACACACGTTTTGAAGGGGATTGGACCTAGGGAGAGCAAGGAGCCACCGTGGAGGTCAGAATTCAGCAGATTCTATCTTTCTTCCATCAAACTTAGTAATCTTTACTTTTTCTTGATGATTTGTTATTTTGCTACCATGTCTATGTGGAGCTAAACTTCACGCTCTAGAGTTGTGGTTGTCATGAATATTGAAGTTTATTAATTATATTACCGATAATTCGATCTATCATCTTCGGTTGTTTCTCTAATTCTGTGCATAATTTTTTAATTGTTTGGCTAGCAGTTGAGTTCTATTTACTATCTATGCTATGCTTGGGAAAGCGGAGTTTAGATTACAGTATAATTAGAGAGAGCTTGTTTCTAAACCCGTGGCTCGGGGAAAGATTTCGCGGTTAGGATAGGAATTGCCTAGCAGTTTTGCTTAGTTGAATACTGTATTATATTCGTTCATGATAGATTCAAGATCATAGGAATATAGGGTTGAAATAATGAATAGACGGATAGTATTGTGGGAACATGCTATTTATATAAAATATCCGGTCAAGTAGCAAACATAGATAATTTGGATTTACAGGTGTAGTTACGAACTCAATAGGATTGATAAACCGACCACATTCCTAGAATCTATACCTCCCTTGGTTACGTGTTTAAATTTCTCAATAGTAGTTGTAATAGAAAAGTTAAACTTTTGATCATCTTTGTAACGATCCGACCGGTCGCTTTGTGTTCTAGAACCCTATGCCCCTAAATGAGACTTCCCGTATTGGCTTGTACTGATTTATAACTTAGGGGGATGGTTGGTTTGGCATTTGGAGGAGTTTGGGGTGGTATAGGAAAACTTAGTTCCTTAAGGTTGGCCTTAAAGGTCAAGTTTGACTTCGATCAATATTTCTAGTAAACGACCCCGAAATCGAGATTTGAAAGTTCCAGTAGGTTCGTATGATGATTTCGGACTTGGGCGTATGTTCGGAACGGGTTTTGGATGACCCGGGAGCGTTTCGTCGCCAAATAGTGAAACGGGTTTGGTGTTTCTGTGGTTATTTACCTGTTTTGGATGACCCGAGTTTTGGTGTTTCTGTGGTTATTTACCTGTTGAATATCCTGGAAGAATGAAATTTGTAATCTGTACGATAGAGGACTTGACACGTAAAGGTAATTGTAAGGAAATTTGATGCTCCTGTCTTCATCATGTATTTATAAATGCCATTCTTGCTTAGCCTTATATTTAAAACATATTATTTTGGCCCTAGTAAGTGTCACGCCGACCTCTCGTCACTACTTCTTCGAGATTAGGCGGGATACTTACTGGGTACATATTATTTATGTACTCATACTACGCTATGTACTTAATTGTACAGGTTCTGAGGCAGGTGCATCTGGGTATCAGTCCGGAGTTCGTTCCTGATTTATACTTGGTCGAGGCTTCACGGTGAGCTGCTTCTCCTAACGACTTCCAGCAACACTTTGGAGCTTCTTTTTTTTTTGCTAATTCTGTCTATATTGTTCTCAAACAGTATGACATACTTTTATCTATTTCGATATTACTCTACTAGATGCATGTAGACTTGTGATTCTAGTTCCTGTCACACTTATTAGACCATTCTTTGGGATCTATTTATTAAATTATGACTCTTTTTGGTTATTCAACTTAAAATTTCCTAAGTTATATGTTATTACTGCATGTCATAAAATTTACTCTAATTAAATGTTGGGAAGTATTTTGGAAAAATGAACGAAACTCACCAATAGATAAATGTTGGCTTGCCTGACAATGATGTTGGTTCGTGACAACATGGTATCAGAGCTCTAGGTTCACATAGGTCTCACAAGTTACGAGAAAATCCAATAGAGTCTTGCGGATCGGTACAGAGACGTCTGTATTTATCTTCGGGAGGCTATAGGGTGTTAGGAAATCTCTCTTTATTCATCTTCTATCGTGCAATTGATGGTATACTAAATCTCACTCTTCTATTCTCTCACGAATGGTGAGGACGCACACAGTCGACGTCTAGACCCGGGAGGGGCCGCTACCCCCGTCATCTGAGGCCGTTGCAGAGGTCGGGGAAGGGCACCGACCCGAGGTAGGGGACGAGGGTGTCCCAGAGCTGTTCTAATTGCACCGCCAGCGGATCCAGCAGAGGATCCCATCACTGAGGAGCAGGGCGAGGTGCCTGTAGCAGATCCTGCCCCGTTGGACTTCATGACGGTGCCGGGATTTCAGGAGGTCATGGGCCGTATGATGCGGTTCATGGACACCATGACTCAGGGTGGTTTATTTCCAGCAGATCCGTCCATATCTCAGGCGGGAGGGGGAGCACAGACCCCTACTGCCCAGGCCGTAGGACACACAACATCAGTATATCAGACCCTAGGTACACTGCCCGTGGGTGGGGTCCAGCCAGTAGCAGCAGCACCTGAGCCAGACCAGCTGCGGACGGCGATCCGCAGAAGCCATTAGACAAATGGACCAGACTGCACCCTCCTGTCTTCGGAGGCGAGCATCATGAGGACGCCCAGGACTTTATTGATAGTTTCAGGGACAGGTTGCTCAACATGAGGATACTGGAGTCCCATGGAGTTGACTTCACTACTTTCCAGCTAGAGGGAAGTGCCCGTAGATGGTGGCAGTCCTACATTCTTGGTAGACCGACAGATTCTCCTCCCATCATTTGGGAGCAGTTCACTCAGCTATTATTGGACAGGTATATTCCACCCTCTGAGAGGGAATAGATGCGGTATCAGTTTGAGTACCTGAAGCAGGGTCAAATGTCAGTTACCGACTACGAGGCTAGGTTTTCTAAGCTCTCTCGTCATGCACTCATGATACTTCCTACCGATGCAGAGAAAGTGTGGAGATTTGTAGTTGGGTTGCACTCAGGTATTAGTGCCAACATGGCCCGAGAGGTGGAGATGGGGACTCCTTATCAGCTTGTGATAGAGATTGCTCGCATTGAGGGTTATCGGTCGAGGAGCAGAGAGTAGGGGCAGCAGGATAAGAGAGCTAGGTTTTCTGGGGATTTCAGAGGCGCTCTAGCCAGAGCATAGGTCAGTTTGGTAGGGTCCAGCCTAGTAGGCCCCCATATTCATCACCCCCACCACCTCCTCGAGGTGCTCTGACGAGGCCTTATTTCAGTGCTATGCCGGAGAGTTCTTATCTCCCTCCAGCCATTCAGGGTTTCTCCCAGCCCTATTTCAGTGCTATGCCAGAGAGTTCATACCGTCCTCCAGCTATTCAGGGTTCTTCAGGGCAGCAAGCTATGGTGCCGAGATGTTGTTATTAGTGCGGGGATCCAGGCCATATTAAGAGGACTTGTCTCAGGCTTCGGGGCAAGGCCGTGCAACAGAGTCATCAGCCTATGGTTTCAGCACCGGCGGTTTGGCTACCCAGAGGTGAAGGATAGGCTGGTAGAGGTCGTCCTAGAGGTGGAGGCCAGGCAGGGGGAGCCGAGCCAGCTCCTGTTCATTTCGGTGGAGGTCAATCATCTGACGCTCCAGATAGATTCTATTCTTTCCCGGCCAAACCAGATGCAGTGGCCTCAGATGCCATGATCATAAGTATCATTTCAATATGCGGTAGAGATGCATCGGTATTATTTGATCCAGGATCCACTTATTCATATGTATCAGCCTTGTTTTCTCATTTCCTGGATATTCCTCGTGAGTCTTTGGGTTCTCCTGTTTATGTGTCCACTCCTGTGGGCGATTCTGTGGTGGTGGACCATATTTATCGATCCTGTGTGGTTACATTCTGTGGGTTCGAGACTAGAGCGGACCTCCTGTTGCTTGATATGGTTGATTTTGAGGTCATCCTGGGCATGGATTGGCTATCTACCTATCATACCATTCTAGATTGCCATAACAAGACTCTCTAGCCATGCCCGAGTTGCCGAGATTTGAGAGGAGAGGTTCCTCAGTTAGTGCAGCTAGTCGGGTGATTTCTTTCCTGAAGGCTCGACGTATATGGTACTCTCTGATACCCCTCTTAAAATAGTTTCATGAATAGTCTCTAATACTCTCTGATACCCCTCTTAAAATAGTTTTATGATACTCTCTGATACCCCTCTTATATTACAACTAGTATATCTAGTATATAAGATATTTTTTCATAAAAGCAACTAGACTAATCATGAAACTATTTTAAGAGGGGTAAAAGAGAGTACCATATACTAGATAGAAGATTCATAATCAAGTATATCTAATTCTCTGAAAAACCAAATCTCCTAAGAACATCCGTAAGAAAGTTTCATGAAATCCAATCATATGCTTTGGTCATGCCCAATTTTATAACAATATTGCCACCATTATTGACTTGCAGAATAGATTGAACAATCTTTTGAGTATAATTTTTTTTTTCAGAAATGAGCCTTTTTTTAGCAAAATCACTCTGATTAGAAGAAATTAATCTTGTTAACAGAGGGTTTTGTCTAAGAGAAAGTATTTTAGAAATAATCTTATTAGTAAAATTAGAGAGACTAATAGGTCTAAATTCATTAAAGGAGGTAGGTGCATCTGTTTTGGGAATTAAGACCAAACAAGTATGAGTATAGAATTTAGTAAGAGGAATACCTTTGAAGAAATCCCACACAAACGCATTGATATCTTCTCTGATGATGTCCCAACAGTTTTGGAACAATGTACCGTTGTACCCATCTGGCCCAACAGTACTTGTAGTAGAAAGACCAAAGACTGCAATTTTTTATCTCTTCCTCACTAGGAATCTCATCCATCTTGTCTTTATCTTCTTCTGTGATCCTCTTGGTGATGCAATTTAGAATAGTAGGATCCGGATTTGATTTTGGGAGATTGAAAATTTTGTTGAAGTGTCTAATAGCTACTTTAGCTATTTTCTCCTCTACTTGAATTCATTTACCATTATGATTTTTTATCCTATTCAATTGAAGTTTTCTTCTTGTTTCTCTGAGCATACTATGGAAGTAACTTGTATTCCTATCTCCTTCCTCAAATCATTTTATATTGGTTTTCTGGAAAAGAATGGAATCTTTCATATGTATCCATCTCATATACTCCACATGGCCCATGTTTGTTTCATCTCTATCAATCTTAGAGTTGTTGATTAACTCAATCTCTTCTAAGCATTGAATTTTTTCTTCGCATTTAGAACCTGATTATGAATGTCACCCACCTTCTGCTAAGGAGCTTTAGCTTGGATTGGAGTCTCCACATATTATTTCCATTAGTATTGGTACTCCAAACTTCCTTAACAATATTGTAGAAATCTTCCTTCTTAGTCCAGAAATTAAAGAATTTAAAGTAAGAAGTGTGATTACCTGCTTGATCAGAGGCTTTCATGGGTAAAGGCATGTGGATTGTGCCAGTCCTCACCAAGTGTTTGACATATGTGTTTTGAAATTTCTGACTCCACTTGTCGTTGATGAAAATTATGTCCTTGGACAACTATTGTTACACCAGGTGAATTTAGGACCATTATGTCCCAAATCGGTTGTGCCACAATTGTCCATACATTTGTTAAATTCTAGACTCTTGTTCATCCTCTGAGGTTTTCCACCCAGCTTTTCATCCAGATCTGAGATGACGTTGAAGTCTCCTCCAATGCACCAAGGACCCTTAATATCTAGACTTATATCTTCAAGATTGCACCAAAGATCTCTATTTTCCACAATAGTGCATTTAGCATAAATGAATGTGATACTGATGGGAGGATTATTTGTACCATCTTCTACTTTTATAGATATTTGTTGCTCATCATTGAAGGTGACTATGGAATTACAGATATTCTTCTAGAAACACCATATCTTCTCGTTGTTATTAGAGATACAATTATGAAATCCCAAGAATTTCATTTAACCCTTGTTGTACCCTATTTTGTACGAGTCAAAACAAGATTCAACTAGTGGTTTCCCTGTTGCTGATAAAAGAGTGTCGCCACCTAATATTTAAAGGTATACTAGGGTACCTATTCAATCATTAGATTATTATCCTAGTAGTCTGCTAACCAGTGAGATTTGGGTAAGAGTTTTTGTTCTTCTAAGGGGAAGGTGTTAGGAACCCCCTAGAATCTACCTGAGGTAGCTCTGTAGGACTTAGACTAGGTTTAGAGAGTTAAATATCTATATTCTGATTAGTTAGTGCTTAAAGTTTGTGGCTCATTATATGTCTTGTTTAAAGCATATCATTTGAAAAATAATGTATGTGCTTTTGAAAAAAAGGTATAGGTTTAATTTGTAAAAGCCCTAAAAAATATTTACATCTTCGTGATTGAAAGAATTTTGGAAATATATATATAATATTTGAATTGCAAGCTTTGTAAAATATAGTTATGTTTTGAATACTTTATCGTTGAAATAGTATAACTATTTGTATAACTTAGAGAAATGGGTTTTAGGTATACATTAAGATTGATTGCAAAAAATTTGTATTTATATTTAGGAGGAAGCTCACCGAAGTATTCCTTGATCGCAATCGTATTTATTTTTTGTTTGCAGAAAAATGACTTTGAAATCATTTTCAATTCGAGCTTTTAAAATAAAGAGAGTTTCCCACTTTTGAATATGTTTTGAACTTTAGAAGGAACTTCATAACAATCAGTTAGCTAGAATAAAGGTGAAAATCGTATAGTAGAAATATATAACTAAGCATATTGAAGTTCTTAACCAGTATAGGTAAGACAATGATTTTCCTTTTTAATTACCTACGGCTTTTAACTTGCCTAGGTTTAAAAGGGAATAAAGAAGAATAAAAGCATTCAATCAATATCGTTAGTATCATACACATATATAAACAAATGACTGTTCTTATACATATATATAAACCATCAAAATGGCTCACTTGACAGAATGTAATGGCTTTAGTCTAACCTTCTTTCAAAATTATATTTTTTTATTTAATATTCTCCTTAATTCTTTTATATCGACATTTCTTTCTTATTATTCACCATTCTTCTTTATTTTTTCACCTTTCTTCTTTATTTTTTCACATCTTCTTCATTTTTTCACCTTTTTCTTTTAGTTTTTTTTTTTTGCTAGAACGAAGGCTTTTATTAGAATAGGAATTTAACAGATTACAGTTGCTAGAACTAAACATAGATATTTAATCCTCCATTACGTCAAAATCTAAGTGCGGGATAATAAAGTTGGGAGGATTAGCAAAAACTACTACATCTGGGGAAATAAAGCTAGTAGATATTTTCCCAAAATGTGCTAGAGCATCTACCACTCCATTGCCTTCCCAGAAGATGTGATTGAGCTTCTTTATTCCAAGTTTATGCATCATCAACCTGCAGGCATTAAAGAGAAGTGAGTATTTTAAGTTCCCTATAGGTAAGAGGTATATTAGTACCTGCAAATCAACATTAATGATTAATGGACGAATATTGCGTGTTGTTGATATTGTAAAACCATGACAAAGTGCCAATATCTCTGCTTGTAGGGCATTTGTAAAGGGGATGTGCAGTGTGAAACCAGATATCCAAGTGCCATTTGAATGGCGGAAGACTCCACCAAGACCTCCTTTGTGAGTTGCTGGATAATAAGAGCCATCAATAATAAGTTTGAGGGAGCCTGTTGATGGTTTTTCCCAGCTTACTGGGATTAGGGTGCGTTGAAGAATTATTTTAGTATTGTGGGGTGTGTTGATGAATTGCTTTACTATTGTGGGTAAGAAAATATATTTGAGTAGCTTGTGCAATGATTTTGTTGGTATCGCTGTGATAGTGGATTGTTCATAATATTAGAGGAGTGAGAATGTTGAGAGATACTGTTATTTGGCGGTTAATAAGGATGTGCTCATTAGAATGCAGATTGTTTTTAGCCAGTTGTTATAGTTGTCTGTTGGCAAAGAGATATTAAAATGCGTCTATATAAAATTTGCCGATTTGCAGTGAAGGAATATATAGGGGAGGTCTTCATAGTAGTGGAAACATATCTTACAGGTTGGTGTAGGGGCAATTTTTCTGGCATAGACAAAGGAAGTGGTTGGCAGGCGCTTGTGCACGAGAATCCATAAAAAATGTTTAAGTTTATTTGTAGTGGAGATGGTCCAGAGCCATTTGTGAGGAAAGGTGGTGATTTATGTGTGTGCAGTATTAGTAATTTTTTGGTAGGCTGATGAAGCAGTAAAAGAACCACTTGGCGTATGGTGCCAATAGGATTTATCAATGGCAAATGGCAATTGACGAAGAAATGTGTGGTTGATGCGAATCTTCAGATGTGGGGGTAATTCAAAGGAACAATTGATAACATTCTAGTTATTAACGGATATAAGGGTGCTTAGAGAACTATTGAGTTCATTTTTTGGGATTGGGACTTGGATGAGTTGTCGGAGGGAAGAAATCGGAGGAATCCAAAAGTCATTTCATAAGTGAGTTGATTTTCCCGAAGCTATATTACAACCAGTTCCACTACGAAAATATGGGATGTCTTGGTCATGCTTTTCCAAGTGTAAGATGAATTCTTTTTTATAGGTAGTGAATAGTAGTAGGGTGGTGTTTGCATAGCAGAGCGGCCATATTTAGATCGTAGCACTGTGGCCATATTTAGATCGTAGCACTGTGGCCCAGAACGATTCAAGGTTATGATGGAGATACCAGTTAAGGCTTGTAAGCATGGAAACGTTATTTGGGCGGAGTTTTGGGATACCCAGACCACCCAGATCTTTTGGAGTTGTGATTGTTTCCCAACTAATTAAATGTATCTTTTATTTTTATGGTGTGGATCCCCAAAGGAAATTTCATTGAAGACGATTGATATTTGTCAGTATTTTTTAGAGAAGGAGGTTATATTGCATTGCATATGTGGGGATAGAATTTAGTACAGACTTAATCAAGGTGGTTCGACCTGCTAAGGATAAATATTTACAGAGCCAGCCTTTTAATTTTGCAAAAATGTGGTCCAATAAATATTGATAGTCTGCGAATTTTGGTTGTAGTGTTGTTATTGGTAATCCTAAATATTTCCCAAAAGTCGATGCTTGGGGTATATTAAGAAGGTGAGATAGGGATTGCCGGGTTGTGTTGGAGACATTTTGCGAGAAAGAAACCTTTGATTTATTGAGGTTGATTTTTTTGCCTGCCTGGGAGCTTAGAAGGTTAAAAATTTGAGTTATTGAGGAAGCAGTTTGTTCAGTAGCTTTAGCTAGAAGGATGATGTCATCAGCAAATAGGAGATAATATAATGGTGGTGCATTGCGAGCAAGGTTCATTGGTTCCTATTGACAAATGTCAACCTTGTGTTCTATCAGTTGTGATAGTGACTCCATATAAATTACAAAGATATAGGGTGGTAAAGGATTGCCCTGTCGTATACCTCTCGATGGTTGGAAAAACAGTGTGGGTTTTCCATTAACACGTATGGAGATGGAATATGACATGATGCACGACATAATCAATTTTATTAGTTGTTGCAGAGAAAAATGTGTATGAAGGACCATTCTAAACGTGTAACGACCCGATCGGTCATTTTGAATATTTTTACTTCGTTCGGTAGTTTGAGGGCACGAGTATTCTGCATGATGTATTATAACTTGTGTGAATCGTCATTTTTGATTTTCAGGTTATTAGAAATCGATTTGGAAAAATGAATTTTATGAATTCAAGCTTTAAGTTGGAAGAGTTGACCAAGTTTGGCTTTTTAGCATTTGACCTTGAATTGGAGTTTTGATGGTTCTGTTAGGTCCGGATGGTAAGTTTGGACAAGGGCATATGCCCGGATTCGTATTTGGATATTTCTAGAAAGATTCAGCACTAATTGGCGAAAGTTGAAAATTTGAAGATTTGAAAAGTTCATAAGTTTGACCGAGAGATGACTTTGATGATACCGGGTTAGAATTTTGGTAACGGGGATTGAAATTGCTTCATTATGTCATTTGGGACTTGTGTGCAAAATTTGAGTTCATTCCAAGTTGATTTGATATGTTTCGGCGCGAGTTTTTGAAAGTTCGAAAGTTCATTAAGTTTGATTTGAGGTGTGATTCGTCGTTTTGATGTTGTTATGCGTGATTTGAGGCCTCGAGTAAGATGAATTACTCTCTTGTTTATAAAGTATAATAACGATATTTTTAGTACGTAAAATTATTTTATGAAGGAAAAATATTTTATTAGAAATTTATGAATGAGCTCTACAAGTCTTTATTTCCTCCACTGATATTCACACAATAAAATAAGCTACTAAGACCCCTATTTATAATAATACGAAATCTATTTCAACTAAAAACATAAAAGCCTATTCATATATTAATTATGACTACAGATCCTATTTAGACATCAATTAAATAACTTTGCAAATATCAAAAAAGAATTTAGGTATCCTACTATAACTTTGAATTAGTTTTCCAACATTCTCCCGTAATTCAAAGTTGTCTGTTGTGTGTTAGAACACTTCTCTCCAACTTTTGCCTTTTGTTGAAGCACATGTCTTCATCCCTCGCTTGATGCACTTTGTCACCAACACCCAAATTTGTTGAAGTACCTATCTCCAACTTCCTGTTGATGCACTTTGTCACCAACACTCGATTTTGTTGAAGCACCTCTCTTCAACTCTCATTGATGCACTTTGTCACCAACACCCAATTTTTTTTGAAGCACCTGTCTCTAACTCACGTTGATGCACTTTGTCACCAACACCCAATTTTGTTGAAGCACACGTCTTCAACTCACGTTGATGCATTGTTGAAGCACATATCTCCATTCCTCGCTTGATGCACTTTGTCACCAACACACAAATTTGTTGAAGTACTTGTCTCTAACTTCCTGTTGATGCACTTTGTCATCAACTCTTTTCAACTCTCATTGATGCGCTTTGTCACCAACACTCTATTTTTGTTGAAACACCTGTCTCCAACTCACGTTGATGCACTTTGTCACCAACATCTAATTTTGTTGAAGCACATGTCTTCAACTCACGTTGATGCACTTTGTCACCAACTGTTTATGCACTTTGTCACCAACACCCAATTTTGTTAACACACATAATCAACTGCCAACTTTATTAAAACCTCTCTCCAACTTTTAGAGTAGAGTTTCTTTCTATTGTGCCATATTTGTTTGCACCTCTTTAAACTTATTTTTTTTCTCTTGAATCTGTCTTGAAACATTTCATCGAATAAACTAATTTTGTTGAAAACTATCTATGATTTTGCCAACATATTTTTTGGTCAAACGGGCGGCACATATTGGCTAGTGTCGTCCGCTGGCAGCGGAAGCTACTTGATTCTCTCCCAAGATCGTCGAAGTTCTTATATCAATTTGAAGGAAAATATTTTATTTATAAATTTATGAATGAGCTCTACAAGTCTTTATTTTCTCTACTAATCTCCACACAATAAAATAAGTTACTAGTATCCCTATTTATAATAGTACGAAACATATTTCAACTAGAAAAATGAAAGCCTATTCCTATATTAATTATGATTACATATCCTATTTAGACATGAATTAAATAACTTTGCAAATACCAAATCCTAAATAATTTATATCCTACTACAACTTTATATTGGTTTTCCAACATTTTATTCTCTATCTCAATTTGAATATCGACTTTTATGTTTGAATGAAAAACATTGATGCATTTAAAAATGTGGGAGAGTTAATAATGCTTTTTACATAATATACCAATAGTATAAAATAAATAAATGATAAAATAAATTATTTCTCAATTCAAATTACCCAATTATCTGGATACAATTATGGTTTGATGAAATAACTCTATCGATAAGTATTTTGTTTTCAAGTTAGTTGTTGTCGATTGTATGAATTTTATTATTATTATTATTTAAACTTATTTAAATTTAATATCAATAATTGAGGTTTTCTAAGATAATTCTAATCGGTCGACACCGTTTATACAAATATTTTGCGTCATACTATGTTTTATTTTTAAATAAATACTCCTTCTGTTTCAATTTATGTGAACATGTTTTGTTTGGATCCGTAGTTTAAGAAAAATTAAAGACTTTTTGATTTCGTGGTTCTAAACAAGTCAAAAAGGGATCTAGAGTATTTGTGTGGTTATAAAAATTTATCATTAAGGGTAGAATTAAAAATTTTAAGCTAAATTATTTTCAAAATTTAGAAATGAGTCATTTTGTTTTTAGATGGATAAAAAAAAAATAGGTTCGCATGAACGGAAATGGATGCAGTAATATGTAATGTAAAGGGTACTATCGTACCCTAATTTAAAATTGAAAATATAAAAGAAGAGAAACAAATGATTTGGTGTATTAGCCGGTAGAAGTGGGGTAGAGACAAGAGAAACGGGGGTTTTTGCATCCGTACCCACTTTTTGTGCCACGTTTTAATTTATACCCGCTTTGTAAAAAAAATTGCATTCGTACCCGCTTTTGCGCATAACTTCAGCATTAGGGGCTGAAGTAGCAAAGGCAATCACGCAAAACTTCAACATTTTAGTAGACGGGCCTGAAGTAGCTTGCGAACTTCAGCTCTTTCAGCTCTAGTAAATGGGGAACTTCAGCTCTAGAGCTGAAGTTTTTGTCTTTGCAAATGGGAAACTTCAGCATATGGGGCTGAAGCTCCCCAGTTATAAAGACAAAAACTTCAGCATACGGGGCTCAAGTTCCCCCAGTTATAAAGACAAAAACTTCAGCATACAGGCTGAAGTTCCCCCAGTTACACTAGGGAACTTCAGCTTTGTCTTTTGTAAATAGGGAACTTCAGCATACGGGGCTGAAGTTCCCAAGTTATAATGACAACAACTTCAGCATACGGAGCTGAAGTTCCCTAGTTTACAAAGATAAAACTTCAGCTCTAGAGCTGAAGTTCTCTCGAGCTGAAGTTTTGTCTTTGTAACTGGGGAACTTCAGCCCCGTATGCGGAAGTTGTTGTCTTTATAGCCTGGGAACTTCAGCTCTAGAACTGAAGTTTGTAACTGGGAAACTTCAGCTCTAGAGCTGAAGTTAGAGCTGAAGTTTTGTCTTTGTAACTGGGAACTTCAGCCCCGTATGCTGAAGTTTGTCTTTATAACTGGTGAACTTCAGCTTAACTGGTGAACTTCAGCTAGCGGAGAAAGGGAAGCTGAAGTTATTTAAAAAGTGAGTACAATTTAAAATTTTTTAAAAATGCGGGTATAAGTTAAATGGGGGCGACCAAATAGAGTGCCCCGCGCAATTTTTACGGAAAACGGTCAAAAAGATAATAGTTTAAATTCTTTGAACAATTCGAGTAGATAACTAGGTTAGCACAGGTCGAGTACCAATGTACTTGTCCTTTCATATTACAGATAGATTATGCCACTCCGATTTATTTTCTAACTTGAATAGAAAAGCAATTAACCATTTCCTTAAATTTAGCAACTGAATCAGATCTATGGTCTTTCAGCAATAGTAATAATTAAAAAAAGACTAACGAATAAAGTAGTATTGACCATGACTACAAACTGTAGTAGTAATACCATTTAGTCGCAAACTCTTTAGCCAATACCCTTATGTTTGGCATCTAACAGAAAAGTTGAGATGGTGGAGATTTTTTTACTACTGTCTTTACTGCCAACTCAAATACCGTGTGTTAAGAGTTGCCATTTTGCAGCCATTTATAACTTTGGTGACTCGAACTCAGATACTGGTGGTCTTTCAGCAGCATTTGGACAAGCACCTTATCCCCATGGTGAAACTTTTTTTCATGCCCCTGCTGGTCGCTTCTCAGATGGCCGTCTCATCATTGATTTCATTGGTAAAATTTCCTCTTTCTTATTGAAAAACTTGTGTATGGAACACGAAATTCCATTGTTGTTAGAGAGTTTTTGTTTTAAACTCAAATGGTCCCTTAAGCTTAAGGATCAAATCTGCTCAAGTTAATATAGGGACGAAGGGCATCATATTTGATCTTCTTGAGATAAAGGCATGTTTTTCTTTTCTTGTTTGTTCAGCTTCTGATCCTTTTTTGGGTTCTTGATTTTTGAATGGTCAGCTGAAGGCTTAGATTTGCCTTATCTTAGCGCGTTTCTCGATTCGATTGGTTCCAACTTCAGCCATGGAGCTAATTTTGCCACAGCAGGATCAACAATTAGACCTCAAAACACAACCATGGCTCAGAGTGGATATAGTCCAATTTCACTGGATGTACAGGGTGTTCAATTCTCAGATTTTCATACAAGATCCCAGACAATTCGCCAGAAAGGTATTACTGGTAGTATTCTTAAGCAAAAAAAAATATATAGAGTTGTAGACAAAAGAAGTATGATTCATTTTGTGATAGGCTAAAGGTTTTATTTTTGTGAACAGGAAGTATCTTTGGCCAATTGTTGCCAAAGGAGGAAGACTTTTCTCAAGCATTATACACCTTCGATATCGGCCAAAATGATCTCACTGCTGGCTACAAGCTTAATATGTCCACGGAGCAAGTAAAGGCTTATGTTCCTGATTTACTCTCTCACTTATCCAATGTTATAAAGGTCAGTGAAAGTGAACCAAACTATAAACAGTTGACTTCTCAAGTTCCAATATAATAGCTTTTACCAATCTACATTAGTTGTTTACTTATTTTATGTACTGGTTTTATTCATTTGCTATAAATGCAGAAAATATATGCACAAGGTGGAAGATCATTTTGGATTCACAACACTGGACCAGTGGGTTGCTTGCCATACGTTATGGACCGCTTTTTGATCACAGCAGCACAAATTGATAAGTATGGATGTGCTGATCCTTTCAATGAAGTGGCAAACTACTTCAACCTTCAGTTGAAGAAAACTGTTGTTCAGCTCAGGAAAGAACTTCCTTTAGCTGCAATCACTTATGTTGATGTTTATTCGGTGAAATACTCGCTCATCGGTCATGCAAAGAAGCTAGGTAATTTTTATGATCTAACTTACCAAGAACCTTGAACTTGAGCCCTTTTAATTTCTTTCATGGCATAAACTTCTAGATTTTGAGTCTTATGTAAAGAAATCCGTTGCAGTAGTTATTCTTAGACCAAGATTTATATGTTACGGATATATAACTAGATATGCATATTATAGATTCTATATGAAATGACAGGATTTGAGGACCCATTCTTAGCTTGTTGTGGTCATGGTGGGAAGTACAACTATAACAGATTCATCAAATGTGGAAGTAAGAAGGTGGTGAATGGAAAGGAGATCGTGATCGCCCCATCTTGCAGAGATCCATCAGTTCGGGTTAGTTGGGATGGAACTCACTTCACTGAAGCAGCTAATAAGTGGATATTTGATCAAATTGTTAACGGCTCATTCTCGGACCCTCCAGTTCCTTTGAGTTTGGCCTGTAACAGAAGTTAACTATTGAATTTTGTACTCTTTAACATACTGTCTTATGTTTCCTTCTTATTTGACCTTTACAGGATGGAATAATCTCCTGTGTTTTAATAAACTCTACCTACAATGTACATATGGTTTCATGAGTGTCATTTGGTGGCTAAAACAAAAGCTTATTCATTCACAATGTTGGGGCAGGGGTACTAGTGTTCAGCTTTGCACCTTGTTTTTGCTTTCGATAGTTTGGGGATTCATGACAAAGAGAAATTTCCATGAGAGATATACAACAGCTTCTTGTTGTTCTTTTTTCTCTTTTATTCTTAACGGCACCTAGAATTCTAAGGCTCTGGTTTTAAAGGACACAATAAGGAGGTATAGAGATGAGGCTTGAAATCACCTTTTGGAGCTTGTGATCACAGTCTAATTTGAACAGATGAACCAATAGTATTCTGCTACTTTAATGAACAAATTCTTGTGTCAACATTTTAATAACTAAAGCTCTTTAAATACTTGCAAAACTGGCTGGTGTTCTCAAGAAAGTCACCTGTGAACCAAAGGATGGCCTACTTTTCTGTTCTGCATTTATCCTGGACTTCTTTGCATAATCCAACAGATCTCCAATGCTTCTTCAACAAGAGCAGCACCTCATCTACTCTCCAACCACCTTTTCAAATTATTCAGAACAAGCAACTATCATCATCAAAATATTCTCCATTTAATTGAAATAGCAGGAGCATACTAAAACATTTATAAATACAATATAATTTCTCCTTTCATCTCTTCTTAGGGCCAGTGGCGAAGCCACATAGTCACTGATCACCCTTCGTCGAAAGTAAAATATTACGTTTTAGAGACATATAACACATATTGAACACCCTTTGTCGAGAATTTTATTTTATTTCTTTCAAGTTTGAATACCCTTGGAAAAATTTCTAGGGCTGCTGCTATTCCACTACTACATCGCATACACTCTCCTTAAGTCAAAGTTTGTATAAATCTACTTCGTCTCGGTCAGTGTTAACTTCTTCGTCAATACATTAAAAGGTTGGGCTGGGGCATGAATTCATGATTCAATACAATTTTCCACAAGTTCTTCCATGTCCACTGTCTAACACTAGAATAACTGCCATTAACAAACCTTATGTGTGCTGCATTTGAGATACATATTTATTAATTGCATTCTCCAATATTATTGGTGCATCACATACTTTGTTCTTTTCACTTATCACATAGTTTATTCTTTTCACTACTCCAAGTGACTGTTTACAAGCAAGAGAAATCAATAAATGCCAGCTATGGGTATATCTGAACCTAAACTGTTAAATTCATTCCCTCCAATGCAAGAAGGATAATTTGGAATGCGAAATAGATCACTTTTGCTATGTTTACTCCCCAATTCTTTTCATCCGGTCTGATATTCTGAAAAAAAATAAAAATTAATGTCTTATAGTATGATACTATCACTATTTTGAGAGTTAAATAACTTCTTTTTTTTATTTTTCAACTACGACTTCTCAATATACCAAACTAGTTAATTTATCCGTGCTTTAAAAGAAAAAAAGTAAATCTCATCAAATCTATTCTATATCTCGGAAGTAGTAAGATTAGCTTTATTTTTTTGCATATTCTCCAATATAACAATATTAATTGTTCCTTTTTTTTAAAAATTATTTTATATCCAAAGTCACTTATCATATTATAAAAAAAGAAGAATTCCCCTCCAAAATAAAAGCGCATTCTCTTCTCTGGACGCATGCTCTCCCATTGGGAATTTATATCCTTGTACCACTGAAGGACTCTGGCTCTCTCAATCAAAGAATGATGGGGGTTTTCCAAGTCCAATTCGAGTATTTAAGTCAAATTGTACTTGAAGTAATAAAGGAGTTTTCATATTTGAATTTGTTTACCCACATGTGACATAGAATTTGATAAAGCATGAGTCAAGTAGTAGCAATAGCCTAGAAAACAAAGCCTTAGTCAATTGTTAATATGTAAAGAAAGATATTAAGATTCAAATTATTCCTCTCGGGTATCAAGATTTAAAATTACAAGAATATTTATTATATCCACTTCCTGTTAATATATTAAAAAGATATTTTTGAGTTTAATTTCAAGATAATTCTATAACCTAAAGAATTTTACCCTAAAAAACTGCATATATGATATGCTATGTAAGATTAAGGAAAAAGAATAACTGCAATGCATAATTGCATGTTAGCCGAATTTCATAAACTAATATCTGCAAGAATAAAAAAATTAAAATAAAAAAAACGGGAGTGTGAGGTGGGGGCGTAAACCATGAATCTTTATCTTTTAGTACATGCAGACCTCTCTATAACAATTAACAACATCCATATATAACAATATTTTTATTTTTATTTTTATTTTATTAACAACACTTCACCATATAAGCCAAGCTTTCACCGGAACCAATTTTCATGTAATGTTCTGTAACAACACTTTGCTATAACATTCAAAAATATTCGGAACAAACGAGGTTGTATAAAATAAGATACAAATAAAAAAAACTTAAAAATATGTTCAAAATTTTATAAAATTCGATAAATACGTATTGACATATTACTACATATACTCTTCTAGTATTAGAATAGAGTTAATATAGGCCAGTCAAGAAAGTATAAAAGAAATTAGGCCAAATGGCCTCGTGGCAACTTAAATTTGTATCGGTTTATAAAATCGATACATAAACTTACATTTTTTTTTATTTGAACACCTCCAACTTGACAAAATGGAAACTAATAAACATTATTGACTGTTGACCATACCGACGTGGAAGCGATACAGCTGACATGGCTAAATTGTATGCAAATCACGCTGCCAAAGCACGTGGATAATATTTTTTATATTTAAAAAATATCAAAATTAGAATAAAATATAAATAAAAAAGAAAAAAAAATGTCCCTCTCCCCTTCTCTTTTCCCCTCCCCTCCCCTCCCACCTCTCTTGTCTCCCACAGCAAACTCCTACCCCTTCTTATTTTTTCATTTTCTATCCTAATTGCCCTCCTCCTCCCCTTTCTCCATTTCTTTTCCGATTCCTCTTTCCCCCTTCAATAATATTTTCTTTCATTTGCTAGTCTGCACCTACCTTTTCCGTCCTAACCTCCCTCAACCATCGATGGTCGGAAGATAGTGTCTCGACCTAAATTCTAACCTGTCGTGATGACACCTATTGATGGTACTAGGCAAGTCGACATTTTCAAAATACTTCTAATGTTTCACAAAAAGATAAATCAAAAGCTTTTAAATGACAGAGTTTTCGGAAACAGGAGTTAACCCAAAATACAGTGCGGAAAATAGCCTCAAACATCAGGGTGTCACTAAGTCATGAGCATCTAATAATCAGTCTAGGAAAAAAATTTCTACAAGAGTCTGTATCAAAATACAAATAAAGAAAGAGATGACAAGGAAGGAGGAACAAGGACTGCGAATGCCGGCAGCTACCTCGTAAATCTCTGATAATCAACTGCGCAAGAGATCAATGCCCATCGTGTCCGGAAATACCTGGATCTGCACACGAAGTGCAGGGTGTAGCGTGAGTACAACCAACTCAGTAAGTAACAATAATAAATAAGGAACCGAAAGATAGTGACGAGCTACGCAGTTACAATTTATTTCAGTAATCTTAGCAAGAAAATAGACATGCTTTCAATTCGGGCAATTTAAGTCAAATCAGTTACACATTACCCAGTTCCGGTAAACCCGGATACAATCTTCCAGAAATTTCAGAATAATGACATAAATCAGCTAAGTGCAGCAACAAATGAAAACAAGTACATCCTCCCAGGGCTACAGTCACGCAATCTTTCTCAATAGCTCAAACACTCGACTCTCAGCCCTCAACACTCACACTCAATAGGTACCTGCACTCACTGGGGGCGTACAGACTCCAGATGAGCTCCTTCAGCCCAAGTGCTATATCGCTACCGTGTGTAGCCCGATCCATATATATATATACACACACACACACACACCCTAAGGCTCGTTGCGGCGTGCAACCCGATCCATATACATCCATCCATCAAGCTCGTTGCGGCGTGCAACCTGATCCATATATACACGCATAGCTCACAGCTCGGCACTCAATCCCTAACTCAGTCACCAACCTCCCCAGTCTCTCGGGCTCTCAGAAATCATAAAAATCAGCTCAAAAAGAGATAATAACATGTATCAACAAGAAACAAGAAGAGACGGAGATATGATACACAAGTAAAATCATGACTGAGTACAAGACATCATATAGCAGCTAATTCAACAAGTACACAACCTCTTCCAGGTCCCAAAAGTGACATCGTATAGCCTAAGCATGATTTCTAACATGAATTGCAGTCAAATTTCCATAACACAGAGGGAATATGTAGCTAACAACAAGCTATTCGATTTTACAGTTTCACGGGATGGACCAAGTCATAATTCTCCACGGTTCACACCCACACGCCCGTCACCTATCATGTGCGTCACCTCCAAAATAATCACATAATACAAAAATTCGGTGTTTTATACCTAGGACTAGATTTAAAACTGTTGCTTACTTCAATCCAAGCAAAACTCTACTCCAAGATGCCTTTGTCTCTCGAATCGGTCTTCAAATGTCTCGAATCTAGCCACAAGCAGTACAATACAATTAATATAGGCTGAAGGGATCAATTTCATAAGAAAAATACTAAATTATAGCCAAAAACCTGAAATCGGCTCAAACCAGCCCCCGGGCCCACGTCTCGGAATCCAACAAAAGTCACAAAAATCGAAAGCCCATTCACTCACGAGTCTGCACGTGTGTATTGAATTTGCGGTTTCATGGGACCAGTTTCTGCCACTCGCAGATTTTGCATATAATAATAGTTATCGGTCGAGTATTCAGATGGCTCCATACGAGGCTTTATATGGGAGGAGGTGTAGATCTCCGGTTGGTTCGTTTGAGACGTGTGAGGCTAGACTCTTGGGTACAGACTTGGTGCAGGATGCTTTAGATAAGGTGAAATTGATTCAGGAGCGGCTTCGCACGGCGCAGTCTAGGCAGAAGAGCTATGTGGACAGGAAGGTCCATGATGTGTCTTTTATGACTGGGGAGAAGGTTTTGCTGAAGGTATCACCCATGAAGGGTGTTATGAGGTTTGGGAAGAAGGGCAAGTTAGACCCCGGTTCATTGGGCCTTTTGAGGTGCTGCAGAGGATAGGGGAGGTGGTTTATAGGCTTGCTTTGACACCCAGCTTGTCGAGTGTGCATCCGATATTTCATGTTTTCATGCTTCGAAAGTATGTTGGCAAATCGTCCCATGTAATGGACTTCAACTCGGTTCAGTTGGAGGATGATATGACTTATGAGGTGGAGCCGGTGGCTATTTTGGATCGTCAGGTTCGAAGGTTGAGGTCAAAGGACATAGCTTCGGTAAGGGTGCAGTGGATAGGGCAACCTATGGAGGAGGCCACCTGGGAGACCGAGCGGGAGATGCGGAGCAGATATCCACACTTATTTGAGGCTCCAGGTATATTTCTAGACTCATTCGAGGACGAACGTTTGTTTAAGAGGGGGAGCATGTAACGATCCGGCCGGTCGTTCCGAGAGTTATAGCCCCGTTTCCCCCATTTATTCTTCTTTATGTGTTATTCAACTTTATTTTGTTGCATCGGGTTGGTTGGTTTGGGTCTGGAGTGGTTTTGGAGTGAAATGAGACACTTAGTCTCTATTTTAGAAGGTTAAGTTGGAAAAGTCATCTGGATGTTGACTTATGAGAAAACGATCTCGGATTGGGATTTTTATTGTTCGGATAGCTCCGTTAGGTGATTTAGGACTTAGGAGTGCGTCCAGAATGTATTTTGGAGACCTGTGGTAGAATTAGGCTTGAATTGGCGAAAGTTATAAATTCGACAATTTTCGTCGACGGTGGAAAATTAGATATCAGGGTCGGAATGGAATTTAAGAAGTTGGAATAGGTTCTTAGTGTCATTTGTGACGTGTTTCAGTTCATTCGGATGTGATTTGATAGGTTTCAGTGTCGTTGGTGGAATTTGAAAGTTTAGAAGTTCTTAGGCTTGAATCCGAGAGTAATTTGGTGTTTGATGTTGTTTTGAGCGATTTGAAGGTGTGACTAAGTTCGTATGATGTTGTGGGACTTGATGGTATGCTTGGTTGAGGTCCCAGGGGTCCTCGAGTGAGTTTCGGGTGGTTAACAGATCGTTTTTAGACTTTGCTTTATGGCTGATAACTGTTGGTGTAATTTTCAGGTTTCCTTATACGCGATCACGTGGGTAGGTCCGCGATCGCGTAGGCTTATGTGGGGCATAGGTGATTTTTGTTCTTTGCGGTCCCAATGTATGGGACGCGATCGCGTAAGTGAATTAAGTTGTGCATCGCGATCGCGTGGCCGAGGCCGTGTTTGCGTAGGAGGATTCGAGCTGATGAGGAGGGGATATAATTGCTCTACACGATCGTGTAAGGAAGGATGCGATCGCGTAGGTTTAAAAGGTAGTGATCCGCGATCGCGAGGAGCTGGGCGCGTTCACGTAGTGCTAAAATGTGGGGCTGCCTGTTTGTGCTTCGCGATCGCAAGGCTCATTCCGCGATCGTGATGAAGAAAATCTGGGCAGGCAGTGTTATATTCAAAATCGAGGGTTTGAACCCATTTTTTATATTTTGAGCTAGAGACTACATATTTGGGTGATTTTTGAAGGCATTTTCAGGGAGTTGATTGGGGTAAGTGTTCCTCACTTGATTTTGGGTAAATTCCATGATTGTATCTTGATTTTTATCATCTAAATTAGGAATTGGGTGAAGATTGGAGGAAAAATGGAAGAGTTCTTGAGAGAGTAATTTGGGAATTTGAGGGACCAAATGAGGTCAGATTTTGGTGAAATTGGTATGAGTAGACTCGTGAGTGAATGAGTTTTCTAGTTTGTGATTTTTGTCAGATTTCGAGGCGTGGGCCCGGGGCTGGAATTGGGTGAATTTCGGGATTTTGGTTGAAATTGATAGTTTTTTGTGTGGAATTGTTTCCTTGGCCTATATTGATTGCATTGTATTGCTTTTGATCAGATTCGGGACGTTTGGATGCCAAGTCAAGAGGCAAGGTCATCGCATAGTAGGATTTTGGCTTGATTGAGGTAAGTAACGCTTCCAAACTTGGTTCTGAGGGTTCGAAACCCCGAGCTATGTGTTATGTGATTAGTATTGAGGTGACACACATGCCAAGTGACGGGCATGCAGGCGTGCACCGCGAGAATTGTGGCTTGGTTCATTCCATGGAACCGAATAGTGATTATTTCTTGTTGATATCCGCTTTTCTATCATGTGATTAAGTAAATGTGTTGTAAATCATGCTAGATGTTCTGTTAGGGCTTCACGCTGATACTGTTGGGACCCGAGTGGTTGTTTCTTGCTGTCATCTCATTAGTTTCATTGATATTCTGTGCTCAGTCTTAATCATGAATATCATATCATGTCAGTCTCAGTTATTATTATTTGGCATATCATATCATTGTTTCGGGCTAGTTTCATGGCATTGTGAGCCCGTGTGTGTGAGACTGGAGAGTGATGACTGAGTGAGGTCGAGAACCTGATTATGAGTGACAGATATGGGATCGGGCTGCACGCCGCAATAGTTATGTTGATGATTGTGATAGCGCTTGGGTTGTAGGATCCCTTCTGGAGTCTGTAACACACCCCTAGTGAGCGCAGATGATATTATTGAGAGATGGATTTCCCTGGACATGGATTTGTCCGAAGTATTGATACCTGGAGATGGATTTCTACGTGGGGTAGTATTACCCTTTTTCCTCGGTACCGAGGGACTATATAGTCAGCATCGAGTATGTTCCGGGATGGATTTCCCTAGGCCAGATGGTCATATGCGGTACCGAGTGGTTGAGCACTTGAGAGTGGGAGTACATGGTACATTTTCATGCATTCTATGCATTTTCATTTAGAGATATGTTGAGCTTATCACTGTACATTGTTTAGATTTGCATCTACCTTGATTTTTGAGCTAAACACTTGAATGGAAAGCATGTCTACTTTACTGTACAGTTTTATCTGTTATCTGTTGAGGCTTAGTTCGTCACTACCTATCAGTCCATAGTTTGGACTTGTTACTTACTGAGTTGGTGTACTCATGTTACCCCCTGCACCTTGTGTGCAGATTCAGGTATCTCAGCTCACGGTAGCGGTTGTTGACCATTTTTGTTGCTGATCATCATTAGGAGATAGCGAGGTAGCTGCCTGGCGATCGCAGCCCCGTCTTTCTCCTTCCTTATCTTCCATTTAGTGTGTTTTTGACTATTTCCAAACAATGTTGTCTTGCTAAATTTCAGAACTGTGGTAGTATTGACTCATGACTTAGTGACACCCGATGTTGGGGTTTAAATTTCCATATTTTTTTTGGTTTTGAAATTTTCTCTTTTATTTAGAATTTCTGTTGAAAAAGGTTATTATCTAAATTTTTAATGAAAAATCGAATTGTTCGAAAGTGTGTTGGCTTGCCTAGTTCCACGATAGGCGCCATCACGACCGGGTTGGTTTTGGTCCGTGACAGTTTGTAAGCCCAAAAGATATCACAAGGAACTCATAATGGCCATAGGACAAGCAGATGGGGGTCATCATACTGACGCTCCCTGATACGATCACAAAGAGAAGACCGAGAGACCACACAAGCCAATACTCGACTCGGCTCAGAAATGTCCAATCTAACAAATTGGCTGGCTAAGGCCTGAACATCCAATGCCAATGGCCTCTCTGCTTCTGGAAGATATACTAAGCTCCCCAAACTCACCGCGCGATGACTCAAAGCATTAGCCTCCATATTGGTCTTCCCGGGATGGTACAAAATGGTGATATCATAGTCCTTAAGAAGCTCCAACTACCTCCACCAACGCAAGTTAAGATCCTTCTGTTTGAACAGATGCTGAAAACTCCGGTGATCAGTGTAAATCTCACAATGGACACCGTACAAATAGTGCTGCCAAATCTTCAGGACATGAACAATAACTGCTAACTCAAGGTCATGAACAAGATAGTTCTTTTCATGGGGCTTCAACTGGCGCGAAGCATAAGCAATCACTCTACCATCCTGCATCAGAACGCACCCAATACCGATCCGAGAAGCATCACAATAAAGTGTGTAAGAACCAGAAGTTGATGGTAGAACTTGAACTGGAGTTGTAGTCAAAGCAGTCTTGAGCTTCCGAAAGCTCTCCTCGCACTAATCCGACCACCTGAAAGGAGCACCTTTTGGGTCAATTTGGTCAAGGGCGATGTAATAGATGAGAAACCCTCTACAAAACGACGGTAATTACCAGCCAAACCAAGAAAGCTCCGAATCTCTATGGCTGAGGACGGTCTGGACCAACTCTAAACCACCTCTATCTTCTTCAGATACACCTGAATACCCTCATTGGACACCACGTTCCCCAAGAACGCCATTGAACTGAGACAAAACTCATACTTGGAGAACTTTGCATAAAGCTTCTCTTCTCTCAACCGCTGCAACACCATCCTCAGATGCCGGGCATGCTCCTCCTGGCTACGAGAGTACACCAGGATATCACCAATGAATACAATCATGAACGAGTCAAGATAAGGCTAAAAAAACACTATTCATCAGATGCATGAACGTTGTTGGTGCATTGGTCAGCCCAAAAGACATCACAAGGAACTCATAATGGCCATATCGGGTCCTGAAAGATGTCTTAAGAATTCCGAGTCCCAAATATTCAACTGGTGATACCCTGACCTCAAATCAATCTTGGAGAACACCCTCGCTCCCTGTAGCTGGTCAACTAGATCATCAATGCGCGGCAAATGATACTTGTTCTTGATTGCGACCTTGCTCAACTGCCTGTAATCAATGAACATTCATAGTACCATCCTTCTTCTTCACAAATAGAAGTGGCGCACCCCAAGGTGACACACTAGGCGAATAAACCCCTTATCAAGGAGTTCCTGAAGCTGCTCCTTCAATTCCTTCAACTTAGCTGGTGCCATACGATACGGTGGAATAGAAATGGGATGAGTGTCCGTCACAAAATCACTACCGAAATCAATATCCCTGTCAGGAGGCATGCCTGACAGGTTTGCAGGAAACACATCTAGGAAATCTCGCACTACTAGAACAAAATCAATAGTAGGGGTCTGTGCACTAACATCCCACACAAAGTCCAAATAAGATAAACAACCCTTCTCAACCATCCACTGATCCTTTAAGTATGAAATCATTGTACTGGGAACATAGTCTATAGAGCCGCTCTCAACCCTCGGCAACACCGGCATCACCAATGTCACGGTCTTAGCGTGACAATCTAGAACCGCATGACATGGAGACAACCAATCCATACCCAAAATCGCGTCAAAATTGACCATACTAAGCAACAAGAGATCCACTATGATCTCCAGACTCCCAATAGTCACCACACATGACCGATATACACGGTCCACAATAATAGTATCACCTACTGGTGTAGACACTTGAACAGATGAAACTAGAGACTCACGAGGCTCATCCAGATAATGAGCAAAATACGAGGACACATATGAATAAGTGGAACTAGGGTCAAATAATACAGAGGCATCCATGTGGAAAACTAAGATAATACCTATGATGAGCATTTGGTCTAGCGGGAAGAGCATAGAATCGGTCCTGGCCACCACCTGATCGGCCTCCCCCTCTAGGGCGACCCCTAGCTGACTGAGCTCCACCCCGAGCTGGCTGGGCGGGTGCTGAAGTAACTTGTGTTGAAGTCATAGATTGGCTCCTCTACTGAGATGGACCTCCCACTAGGCGGGCAAACTGCCTCCCGATATGACCAAACTCTCCACACTCATAGCAACTCCCCGGTGCTTGTGCTGGGGACTGAAGGGAGCCGCGAGCGCCGGGATAACTGGTAGAAGGACCTGGAATAGACGAGCCATGACCCGATGGAGCATGGGACGAACTCTGAGCTGGGAGGGAACTGAGATATGAATGACCATGCTCATAACCGTGTGAACCATGGCCAAATGATGCACCACGGTGAACTGGGCGAGCCATCTGAGCATGTCTAACAGGACGACCCCTACCGTGGTGGAACTGACCCTTTGAAGGAACACCCCTGAATCCACCATGTCCACGAGACCTCTTGGCCTCCATCTCAACCCGCTCCTGGCTGCAAACCATCTCAATCTGACGAGTAATGTCGAGAACCTCATCAAAAGTAGCACCATACACTCTCTCTAGTCATAAGCAATCGCAACTGAAAAGTGAGGCCATCTATGAACCTCATGATCCTCTCCCTATCTGTGGGAACCAACCAGACAGCATGACAGGCAACTCAGAAAATTTCATCTCATACTGTGTCATAGACATATCACCTTGACAAAGCTGCTCGAACTGCCTGCGCAGGTTCTCTCTATGGGACTGAGGCACGAACTTCTCCAGGAAGAGAACGGAGAACCCTAGCATGTAAGGGGTGTTGCGCCGACCAGCCTACGCCTCTCGTAATCCTCCCACCAGCTTAAGGCAACCCCGGAGAACTGAAAAGTAGTGAACGAGACCCCACTAGTCTCTAGAATACCTGTTGTATGGAGCATTCTTTGAAACTTATCCAAGAAGCCCTGTGCATCCTCACCCTCGGCACCACTGAAAAATGGAGGCTGGAGTCTCACAAACCTCTTCAATCTATGCTGCTCAACATCAGGCATAACAGGAACCACATAGTCATGAGCAGCTGCAACCGGCTGGGATGGTGCTGCCCCTGATGTCTGGAGTCCCTGTACTACCTGCTCTGGTGTGCGGGCGGCGGGAGTCTGAGCACCTCCCTGGCCTGAGAAGTGGCTACTGCGGCCAGAATAGAGACCGCTTGAGCAAGACCGGTGCACACAATCATAATCTGAGCTAAGGCCTCCTGAAGGCCTGGAATCACAATGGGCACAAGTGATGCCTAAGCTGCTCCCACAGGCTCATCCACAACTGGAGCCTGCTCCTGAACTGGGGCAACTAGTGGATCTGCAAGTGCTGCCCTAGCTGCACCTCAGCCCCTACTGCGACCTCTACCGTGACCTCAGCCCCTCACGGCCCTAACTAGGGTGTTGGTGGCTGTCCATCCTGCCCTGTAGTACGTGTCCTCATCATCTGTGAGAGAATAGAACATTAGAAGTTTAGTTACCAGGATCAAAAGATTGCACGACAAGAATTCAAGAATGTGAAATTTTCTAAGGGTTCGGCAACCTCTCGAAGATAAGTATAGACGTCTCCGTACCGATCCGTAAGACTCTACTAAACCTTCTCATGACTCGTGAGACCTATGTAACCTAGGCTCTGATACCAACTTGTCACGACCCAAATCCTAACCTGTCGTGATGGCGCCTATCGATGGTACTAGGCAAGCCGACATTTTCAAAATACTTCCAATGTTTCACAGAAAGATAAATCAAAAGATTTTAAATGACAGAGTTTTCGTAAATAGGTGTTAGCCCAAAATACAGTGCTGAAAATAGCCCCAAACATCAGGGTGTCACTAAGTCATGTGCATATAACAATCAGTCTAGGAAAAAACATCTACAAGAGTCTGTATCAAAATACAAATAAAGAAAAGGATGACAAGGAAGGAGGAACAAGGACTGCAAACACCGGCAGCTACCTCGTAAATCTACGATAATGAATCACGCACGAGATCAACACCCACCGTGTCCGGAAACACCTGGATCTTCACACGAAGTGCAGGGTATAGTGTGAGTACAACCAACTCAATAATTAACAATAATAAATAAGGAACTGAAAGATAGTGATGAGCTACACAGTGTCAGTTCACTTCAGCAATCTCAGTAAGAAAATAGACATGCTTTCAATTCCGGTAATTTAAGTCAAATCAGTTACACATTACCAAGTTCGAATAAAACCGGATACAATATCTTCTAGAAATTTCAGAACAATGACATAAATCAGCTAAGTGCAGCAACAGATAAAAACAAGTACAACCTCTTAGGGCAACAATCACTCAATCTTTCTCAATAGCTCAAACACTCGACTCTCAGCCCGCAACACTCACACTCAATAGGTACCTGCTCTCACTAGGGGTGTACAAGCTCCGGAGGGGCTCTTTCAGGCCAAGAGCTATATCGTTGCGGCGTGCAACCCGATCCATAATATATAAATAGCCATAAGGATCATTGTGGAGTGCAACCCGATCCATATATATATATATATATATATATATCCCTAAGGCTCGTTGCGGCGTGCAACCTGATCCATATATACACACATAGCTCACAGTTCGGCACTTAGGCCCTAACTCGGTCACCAATCTCCCCAGTCTCTCGGGCTCTCAGAAATCATACAAATCAGCCCAAAAAGAGATAATAACATGTATCAATAAGAAACAAGAAGATACGGAGATATGATACACAAGTAAAATCATGACTGAGTACGAGACAGCAAATAGCAGTTAATTCAACAAGTACACAACCTCTGCGGGTCCCAAAAGTGACATCATATAGCCTAAGTATGATTTCTAACATGAATTGTAGTCAAATTTCCATAACACATGGAGGAACATGTAGCTAACAACAAGCTATTCGACTTTACAGTTTCACGGGACGGACCAAGTCACAATTCCCCATGGTGCATGCCCACACGCCCGTCACCTAGCATGTGCATCACCTCCAAAATAATCACATAATACAAAAATTCGGTGTTTCATACCCTCAGGACCATATTTAAAACTGTTATATACCTCAATCCAAGCAAAACTCTATCCAAGATGCCTTTGCCTCTCGAATCGGTCTCCAAACATCCCGAATCTAGCCACAAGCAGCACAATATAATTAATATAGTCTAAAGGGATCAATTCTATAAGAAAAATACTAAATTATAGTCAAAAAACTGAAATCGGCTCAATCCGGGCCCTGGGCCCATGTCTCGGAATCTAACAAAAGTCACAAAACCCGAAAGTCCATTCACTTACGACTCTAACCATACCAATTTACCAAAATCTGGTATCAAATGGTCATTCAAATCCCCAAAATTCACTCTCCAAATCCCTAGCCTCAAATCCCCAAAATTCACCTAAAAAGCACACCAACTAGGAGGGAAATCAGTGGGTAACATCATTATTGAAAGAAAAAGAACTCAAGGAGCTTACCTCAGTAATCACTTCAACCGCACCTGCGACCTCTGATCCGCATCTGCGCTACCGCAGGTGCGAGGAAATTCTTCGCACCTGTGAACTCTACCTTTCCTGGCCTTACCCGCTTCTGCGGACTTCCTTTTCGCTTGTGGGCTTGCACTTGCAGAGTGGGAACAGTCTTCGACAATCCTCTAACTTCAAAACTTGGTCTGTTAACCACCCGAAATCAACTCGAGGCCCCCGGGACCTAAACCATACATAACAACAAGCCCTAAATCATGATACGAACTTAGTCGAACCCTCAAATCACCCAAACAACATCAAAAACATGAATTACATGCGGATTCAAGCCTTATGAACTCTGAAATTTCCAAATTTCATAAACGACGCCGAAACCTATCAAATCACGTCTAATTGACCTCAAATTTTGCACACAATTCATAAATGATGATGCGACCTCCCCCAATTTCTAAAAATCCAATCCGACCTCGATATAAAAAATTCCACTCCAGTCAAACTTTCCAAAATTCACCTTTTTGCCATTTCAACCCTAATTCTACTACGAACCTCCAAATCACATTCTGGATGCGCTCCTTAGTCCAAATCACCTAACAGAGCTAACGAAACCATCAAAATTCAAATCCGAGTTTGTTTACACATAAGTTGATATCCGGTCAACTTTTCTAACTTAAGATTTCAATTAAGAGACTAAGTGTCTGAATTCACTCTAGGCCCGAACCAACTAGCCCGATAAGTCATGTAACAACTGACAAACACAAAAGAAGCAAAAAATAAGGGAATAAGGCTACAACTCTCGAGACGACCGGCTAGGTCGTTACAGATAGCCTGAGCTTTATCGTTGTTATATCATCGAATTTATTTTTGCCAAAACAGCAGCAAAAAAAGGTAGATATTTGCAATGGTATTGGCTGACCTCCAATATTTCAAAATCATGGATTTTTATTGATTTTTTTGTGAAATTCCAAAATTAATTAATTTTTTGTTATGGTCTAGTCATGAACATAATTGTGTTGTGGATTTGATTTAGAAATAAGAGGGAGAAAGAACAATAAAGAAAAAGAGACAAGAGAAGAAAGAAGAAGAGTAATGGAAGGAAGGGAGTTGGGTGAACGGAGAAGAGGGGGGATTGTTGGGTACGTGTTATTGGGGTAAGTAGAGAAACACATTAGAAGTCGAGTAGAAAGAGACTACTATTGTTGATTATCATCTACACACTTGTGCACCAATTTATACATATTACACTTGAGGATTCCTATCTAAACTACAATACAGACAAATTAAGAGTCCTAGTGTAACTACCACACGTAATAGAATAGACTCGATCACTATCAAACACTAACTTTATCCATGATCCTTATCAATATCTTCAACATTTCCCCTCAAGCTAGTGTGGGGAGGAATATCCACTCCTAGCTTGCTCCGAAAAATTGCAAAATGTTCCTTAGAAAGTGCCTCGGTATGAATGACAGCCAACTGATCCTTTGATCGAACAAAGTATGTGACAAGTTGTCCACTAGCCACCTTTTCTCTCACAAAATGATAATCCATCTCTACATGTTTTGTTCTGGCATGTAAGACTCGATTTATTGTCATATACAATGCACTGAGATTATCACAAAACAAGACTGGAGTTGTCTTTAAGGGCACGCCAATATCTCTAAGAATATAAGTTATCCAAGTAACTTCAACTGTAGTCGAGGCTGGTGCCCTATATTAAGCCTCAACGCTGGACCTTGCCATTGTAAGCTGCTTCTTAGATGCCTATACCCTGTAGTTGACCTCCTTGTTATGGCACATCCTCCCCAATATGCATCAGAGAAGGCATATATCCTTAGAAGTGACCTTGCAAGCAACCTTAGTCCATACTGAGTGGTTCTCTTTACATACGTGAGAATCTTTTTTATAGCTTGAAGATGTTCACTGTTTGGATTTTGCATGAACTGACTTGACAGGTTCATAGCATGTGATATGTCAAGCCTGGTTAGTGTAAGGTATTAGAGGATTCCTACAATAATTTTGTATACACATGCATCAACTGGATTCCCTGTAGCCTGTTGTAGTCCATGTTTTTGTGCCAATGTTGTACTAACTGCCTTAGCAAGAGCCATGTCAGTCTTTTTCAGCAATTCTGTAGCATACTTGCCTTGATTCAGATGAATACCTCCATTGAAGTATCTCACTTCTATACCTAGAAATAAATGCAAAGATCTAAGGTTTTTCATGGCAAACTCCTTTCCAAGACTTGTGAGTATCTCTGCAATGAACTCAAAAGAGTTTCTTGTAATCACTGTCATCCATATACAGAAGCAACAAGAGTATTCCTCTCTTGCATTGCAGTACAAATAGTGATGAGTCTACTCTACTACACTTAAAACCAAGGTGGAGTAGATAAAAACTAAACCTGTCAAACCAGGCCCTAGGTGCCTGCTTAAGGCCATACAGTGCCCTTTTAGAAGGCAAACATGATTTGGGTTATTTGAATTAACAAAACCTGGGGGCTGGCTCATGTAAACTTCCTCCAAAAGATGCCCAAGTAGAAATACATTTTTGACATCAAGTTGTCTGATATGCTAGTGTAAACTGACTACAACTGAGAGAATCACTCTTATGGTAGTTGCCTTGATCACATGACTGAATGTCTCTTCAAATTCAACTCTTTCTTGTTGATAGTACCCCTTTGCAACAAGCCCGGATTTTTACCTATCTATAGTGCCATCATACTTAAGTTTGGTTTTGAAAACCCACTTTGAGCCAACTCTATTCATGTCTGCAGTTTTTTGGGACTAAAATCCAAGTCTTGTTCCTGTATAATGCATCAAATTCTTCCTGCATTGCTGCATACCAGTGAGGACATCTAAGTTCTTGGCTCACAGTCCTTGGTTCAATGTCCATTGTATTCTTGACTGCTACTAATGAGGTATGCGTTATAGGCATTTTCCTTGACTTATACCTTGTGACCATATGATGGCCTTCTGTGTTATCTGGTGCACAGACCTGCTCATGTATGAGGTCATTTTCATACGAGGGAGATGTCACAATATGGTCAACTTCAAGTTGTATACCTTGTGGATCATACACTGAGTAGGTTCTTTCATTTGACTATGTTAGATCTCAGCATCTACACTTGTTGTGGACTGACTTTCCAGCTCTTCATTATGTTCAACACTGACATTGTCCTCACTAACTGTATTGTTCAAGTCTATAGACTGGTCTTGATTAGAAGGCTGGCTGTCATGAGGAGTGTGGGCATTAGATGAATCATCAAGAACAACATGATCATGTCCCGTATCTGTGTGTAACACTTCCCCTAAAGAAATGGTCTCCCCCGTTGTTTCAACATTGTCGTGCACTTTGGGAAAAAAACTCAAGAAAAGTGACTAAGTGAGTTGAAGTATTAGTGTGAGATGGTTCAGGCTGCATATAGGGCAATGTAAGTTCATCAAATACCACACGCCCGATATAAAGACCCTCCTAGTTGGTGGATGAAAACACCTATATCCTTTGTGTAGGTTGATGTAACCAATATACACACATGGATATGTTTTTGGTGAAAACTTATTCTGTTCCTTTATATAAGGATAGCATCTGCAACCAAAGACCTTCAAGATGTTATAATACGGGGAAGCACCATACAACTTTACAAAAAGGATCTTATTTTATAGAACTAATGAGGGTAGTCTGTTTATTAAAAATACATCCATTATAAAAGCTTCAACCCACAGAAACTGAGGCAGCTTAGCATGAAACAACATTTTCAATACAGTTTCCACTATATGTTTGTGTTTTCTCTTGGAAATTTCATTCTGTTAAGGGGTATTAGGACAAGACATCTGCCTAATAATTCCACATCTTTCTAGATGTTTAACAAACTCAGTACTGGTGAATTCACCACCTCCATCACTTTGAAATTTTTTAATAGTCTTTTAAAATTGTCTTTCTACCATTTTCTGGAATTTAAGGAAGTTTTTAAAGAATTCAGATTTCTTCTTCATGGGATAAAGCCAAGTGTATCTTTTATTATCATCCACAAATATCACATAATATCTCATATGCTGAGAAGATTGAACATGAGCTAGACCCTAGATGATCACAATGAATTTTATGCAATGTTTCCTTCTCAATTTTATTTTTCAATTCAAAAGGAAACTTACAACTCTTTCCTAATTTGCAACTAGTACAGATGGTAGGAGATTTATTCCAACTTCTAACATCAATAGATTTATTGCTACTCAAAAGACTTCAAACTAGGGTGTCAAAATCTAGAATGCCAAAACCATATGTCTTCTTCCAATCTTGTGATGCAATCAAGGCATAGAGGTTGTTATTTTCTAGTGCATATAATCCTCCTCTTTTAGCTCCCTTGGCCATTGGTTTCCCTGACTTCTTGTCCTTAACAAGAAAACCGGAATCATCAATCTCAAGAGTACAAAAATTATCCTTTGCAAGTTTTCTAACTGACAGAAGATTCTTTTTTATATTAGGACAACATGAATTTCTTTAACTTTCAATCCTGACTTAACAATATTTCCCACATGTGTTATTGCTAAGCCATTCCCGACGATTATTTTTTTGTTCCATTGTAAGTCTGAAGGTCAGATAAATTACCTGTTGAGTTGGTCAATAGGGAAGTTGCACCAGAATCTGCATACATTGTATCATCCTCACTAGTAGTGTTTTTTAGATTAACAGCTGCTAAAGCTTGTGAAAGATCTTCTGCAGCCTTATAGAAATAGTCCCATATGTAAAAATATTTCAAGGCAGTGTGGTTAATTCTACCACAAATTTGACAAGCATAAGTGAAAACCTTTCTCTTTTCAGAATTTGCAGATTTCACAGTTTGATTATTCTGGTTAGTGTTTGATCAGCAGGCCTGAAACCTCTACCACTTGAATTGAAGTTGTTGTTTCCTCTCTTCTGATTAAAGTTTCCTCGACCTCTACCTATTTTTGCGGTAAACGCCATGTTGTAGTTCTGTTGAGGCATTTCTTATTCTTCTTCTTCTTCTTCTTCTTGTCTCATGTCAAAGCCTCTAAGTGCATTGACAAACTGATTCAATGTGGGATATGGAGCCTTTACCAGCATCACTGTCCTAAAAGTTCTGTATTTATGATCTAAACCTCTAGCAACGTTGATAACTTTGCTGTCTTCATCAACTGGCTTGTGTATGGTTGCAAGTCCATCACAGATGCCCTTAAATTCCTTCAGGTATTTATCAATCTTTTTGGTTTCCAACTTAATAATTTGCAGCTGTTGCTTAAGTTGGAACTTTTTGTCGTTAGTTGCTTGAAGGTAGGCTTATCCAAGCATTCACACATCTCCGTGGTTGAGCATCCTACAATAAGATACATGCTCTCATCAGTCATGGTTCCTGAAATCCAAGTCCTTAGCAATACATCCTTCTTCTCCCAGTCATCATCAACTGCTTTTCCACTACTGGCTTTAGCAACCGATGGACTGTCCTCTACAGTAGCGGAATTACTAACGTTAGACATGTTTTCCTTGATCAACCTGGTCACTTTCATGACCTCGTGAGTTGTAACATCTGGGTTCTCCATATGAGATAATTAGTGGTCTTAAGTTTGATTGGGCATGCAACAATAAGGTGATGTAGTGAAGATGCTGATAGTGAGAAGGAGATAATAGAGGATGAGTTTGGGGCCATTGTTTTTCAGTAGAAGGATCTGGGAAGGTTGTTATCCAGCGTAGCTTAATACTGCTCTGATACCAAGCAGAGAAACACAGTAGAAGTCGAGTAGAAAGACTTCTATTGTTGATATATATTCTGCACACTTGTAAACCAATTTATACAGATTACACTTAGGAGTCCTATCTAAGCTACAATACACTCAAGTAAAGAGTCCTAGTGTAGCTACTACAAGTAATAGAATAGACTCGATCACTATCAAACACTAACTCTATCCATGATCCTTATCAATATCTTCAACAAGTGTGAGGTGTTTTTCCTTTTCTTCTTTTTTGCATTTGTAACTTCTTTTTTTGTTGATTTAGTATTTAAAATGGGACCCATAAATAACACATGTCAAGTAACAAATAGTCTAGCATATGACGTGCAGTACATGTCAGCGCGATTGATATACACGCTCCGCCGGATATATTTACTAGTACTCATTCCGTCAAGTTTGAGTGTTCAAATGAGAAAAATATAAGTTCATATATCGATTTTACAGACTGATTCAAGTTTAAGTGACCATGAGGCCATTTGGCCAAGAAATTATAAGAACTACTCTTCGAGAATTATTTAAAAAATGAAAAATAAAACCAATTAAGAGCTGAAAAAAGAAAAACAATAAAAACATAATAAAATAGAAAGATGAAAAATAAAGAATTAACAAAAACATACACGTGTTATCATGAGTGAGCACCATCGTTTGGTGATCGGGAAGTGAAATATGGTCTTCTTGCTTTCCAATGAGCCCCTTTTGAGGAGAACTAGAAAACACTTTCTCACTTCATATAATAGGGATTTCATCTTCGTAGATACTAAAATTTTAACAGATCAAGATAAGTCCTAAATTCAAGACAACTCATGAAATATTAGGAGTCTATTCGGGTTACTTGGTGGCTACTCTACCCAAACCCTAATTCATGCCTATAAATAAGGCTACATATGTCCTTCAAAGAGGATCTCAACAATTCCATAAACTCTTGAAATAACACAAAGAGATCAAATATGAGGTCTCCAAAATTTCAAGAAACTCTTGGAATGTTCATTAAGAGATCAAAGACATGTCAAATATGTCTTGCTTAAAGTCATTCGTTCGAGAAATATAAGCAAAAGACATTATTTACTAAAAAAACATTATTTACTAATAACTACCCATTTTAGTAATGTTACAAAAATAGCCAAAAAAATATCAACAATATACAACATTCAAACAATATAGGCAAAAGAACGATTATTTTCAATAGGTGTTATTATGATTCGTTGAAAACACATAGATGAGACAATAACAAAATTTGAGAAAGTTTAAAGGTGAATTAGACTAGTTTGAAGTCAAAATTTATTAACAATGATATACAATATTAAAAATATTAGGCAAAAAAAAGAAGAAGATTTTTTTCAATGAGTATGATTGGAATTCGTTGACAACATATATTGAAGTAATATACAAAATCTGAGCAAGATTTGAAGTGATTTGAATTGGTTTGGTATCAACATTCGTAGATAAAATCAAGTTTACAAAATTATTCTGCGACACATGTATCACGCATGTATTGCACATACATGTATACATGGATATACTTGTGATATACATTTGATACAAATAATACACAATGTGATGCATATATCATCTTTTTTCATGTTCATCTTCTATTTTGAATTTTCAATCTAAACTACCTCAAAACTTCACCAAATCATTTCAAAATTGAGATTCAAACTCCTTAAGATGTATCGAATTTATTCTAACAACACCTTTAAAAAAAAGCCAAAATTTAAATTTTTTTGCAACAAATAGCTAATTGGCTAATATTGGTACCATGTACAGCTTGTTTGGATGGTTGTTACTTATTGTATTGTATCATATTGTTACTTTAAATACGATGTTTGTTTTGGTTGTTACTTAAATTTTATTATACCGTATCGTTAAATCTATCGTTACGTAACGACGAAAATATGCCACTTTATGTAACTTTCGATTTGGTGTGGTTGCGTCATTATCTTGTCTTTTTATCTCATCTCACCCTTCATTATTATTAAATAATTTTATTTTTTCATTTACCCTACCTTTTTATATAATAAATTTATCCCGTATCATAATTTTTCTTTAAAATATTACAAGTTTATTCTTCATATTGCTGGTGTGTGATATCATGAAACAACAACAAACGATACAATCTATACCCAAATTATATGCATCAAACGATATAGTATAATACAATATAATACAATACGATACATTATGAGACGATGTGTAACAACCATCCAAACAAGCTGTTACTAATATTTATGAATTGACCAAATGTGTACTAATTTACTCATGGTTGGTAATTCCCCCTACTTTTATTTTTATTTTTGAAATAATTTCAAATATTTAAAGAAAGTAGGAGAAAAACTAACTGGTAGTTAGTGGGATCCACAACAATAAGACCCTTGAGGACCAATACAGGAACGGCATTGGAGGACCAATTTGCTCCATGTGTGGACACTGAGCCACACAGCACGCATTACAATCATCCATCCGATCTCACAGTAACGAAAATGTTGCTCTCTGCATTTCCTCCGCAGAATCCATTACCATTATCCAATCCCACCCACCCAACCCCACCCCCACCCCATCACCACCAACCTACCCTCCTCTTCTCCCCTACCTTCCACAAAGCTGCAACTACAGTTGCTCACGCTTCTTCACAGAGACTACCACCACTTGCTCTCACCAATGCCGCCGCTACCTCCTCCACCTATACTTCTCTCCGGCACGTCAGCGGCACGTGCTCCGATGATGATTCCGACGGCGAAGGCGACGGTATGGTTTCGTCGGCGTCAGCTATTGCTGCGGCTATACGGAATGCTTCGACGTCACCGGTGGAGTTCGTTCAGAGGATTGAAAAAGATGACGGAGGCCCGAGTGCTGATTTCAAGAGACTTTGCGTTGAACAATTCGACCTCTTTCGCCGTATTGTCCATCCTCAGTCTGTTCTTTCCGTAAGTAACATTTACCCTTTGTTCACTGTGTTTTGATTAATGCTTTATTCAGTAGTTCAAAGATAATTTTCTACATCTTTTTTTTAATCACAATAACATTCTGATATATGACTATTTAATTTCATTAGCTTAAGAAGCTTTATGTTTAGGTCTTCATGAATTTAAACGGTTCTTACCGTAAGAAACTCTATTTGCTTTTTTGTTTTTGATTAATGCTTCTTCTTCGGAGTAAGATAATTTTCTATATTTTGTATATCTATGTTAATTTGGCATAAGAAGCTTTATGTTTCGGTTTTTGTTGCTGGTTGTCCTTTGGCAATTTGTACTGTTTTGAGTTCGTTGTGCCTGTTGTTAGGTCTTACATTTCCAGAATTAAGCTGCATTAAGGTCTAAGATAAGTGAAACTTCCAGATAAGTTTGTATAGCTAGCCAATTAATGCTATTGCTCCTTTATCTCTGCTATTCGAAAATTTCATATGACAGCGGACTAGCCTTAAGTCTGTCTACTGGCACTATTATAAGAATGCAACCTGTATATTCCATTTCTAAGAGTATGATCTTCCACCAATAGGCATTAGGTAATGAAGTGGTGCTTAAGTTTCTTTAGGAACTATTCTTTCTTCTCTGGAAACTGATCCCTCTATGCTGCTTCAGTTTAACTGAGCAGTTTCAGTCCGAGGATAAGGAACTCAAATGTAGTTGCATTTTAGAGAAGAAAGGCATCTTCTCTAGTCATTGCAACTTCTATCTTTTAGAAAAAAGGAAAGAAATGATGCTCTTGTTAGATTGGGAGATGCTCTTGAGATTATAATCCTCTTTAGTCCTTTGTTCAAAAATTGTGATTTGCTACACTCTTTCTTGCTTTGATTTTAGATAAAATGTAGCCTAAATTTTTGGCACATCCAATTTACTAAGAGTAAGATCTAACTGAATAAAGTGATCACAGAGAGCCCACGGGATGAGATGCCATCAACTGGAAAAAATTGTTGGATCCATTACCTGCTGCTGTAATAGCCCTCTATAGCTATCATTTTTCTAATTGAAAGCATCTCTATATCATTAGCAAACATAAGTCTTGGCTCGAACTTTTATGACTCAACTCTATAGCACAATATGGATTTGAAAGAAGGGTAACAGACCCCTAAATGCTTTGTAGCTTCCTGTTTATATAATGTGGTGCACAACACATCTATAAACAAGGCTCTACTAGATACGGCTTTTAGACTCCCTATGATAGAACTGCTCTAATACCAAGTTTGTCGCCCCCCAAACCTGAAGAGGCGTGGCCGGCACCCGGTGCCATACTCGGCCTGAGCATATCACTCTGTAACCGTGAACTCTGGATGGGTAACCCTCAACTTAAGCTGATGAGGCCATATTCTGAATCATCTGAAAATATCGTCTCTCTAGGGTAAACATACCCAAAAGCTCAAATATATATAACTGTGCAGGCTGACGAGGCCGCCATGAACATCTACTGATATACAAAATATACAGACTCGTCTACAAGCCTCTAGAGATAACAAAACTGTATCATAGTCGGGACAGGACGTCGACCTACCCATCAAACCTGTATATATAAAATGGACTCCAAGTTCTAGACCTGGTAACTCCGAGGAAGTGGAGCTTACCCACCGAGCTGATGTTTGACTTTGTCTACTTGGAAGGTCTATCCAGCTGTCTATCAGGACCTGCATGCATGAAATGCAGTGTCCCAGCAAAAGGGACGTCAGAACGAAATAATGTACCAAATATGTAAGGCAACAGAATAACTGAAAACCGAAACTGAACTGATAATATAATAACTATGAATCAAAGATGATACTTACCTACTGATAATGACTCAACTCTTTCAATATAGTAAGTAAAATAGTTGTTCTGCCCTATAAGGCTCGGTACATATAACTCTACTGTAGTAGGCTCGCTCATAGGTGTCCGGCCATACTAGGCTTTTATCTCGGCCATTCCGGGCTCGCTCATAGGTGCTCGGCCACAATAGGCTCGGTATATAACTTAACATCTGATCAGAGGTTGCCCAATGGGGGCCTGCGCACCGATTATAGCTCGATGGTGATGAAAATACTGTAGTACTGCACAGTAGGAGCCTGCCCACCGATTATAGCTCGATGGTGGTAAAAATACTGTAATATTGTATATATATATAGACCCCCTGCTCTCTTGACAGAAAGAAGACAATACTTTACTGAATATAAAGTCTCTATAAGGAAGAATACCCTAACTTATGAGATTAGGATAATATACATAAGTTCAAGAAATACGAACTTCTCTTTATGTCTCATTATCAAACACATGTAGTTATTGGATCATGCTAAAATGAAAGAAAGGTTTAGCCTTAACATACCTTGACCTCGTTGAGTCCGTAATGCCTTCGAAGAAGCTCTTCAAACAACTCAACTCAATCTATCATAGCATAAGGAGATTCAAAATCAGTGCAGAGTAAATGATAAGTCCGTTACTTAAGCTATTAGCTTGTTGACGTAAATTCGGCGGCATCTCCCCGGTAACAAGGGCCTCCTCCAACACCATATGCCAACAACAACAACCAGAGAAATCCAACAACATATAAATATCAATAACAAGACACCATATAACAACAAAAAGTGACAACTACTTCCCGACGAGCGGCAAGCTCCGATTGGAATCCGTATAACCCATATCTTCCCTTATAGACTTCTTACATTAATTTAGCAGTATCATTAACATTATAATGAAGTCATTCATCAATGATTCCAGCCTTATACCATATATTTATCACAAAGGAAACAATCCACAACTCCAACTATCCTCAATTAGCAACATTATTCACTAGTTCATGTCTAGCCCATCCTTTTAACTTAATCAACATCAAGATAACCTTAAGCACATGCAAGAACATAATACACATACCTCCTACAGTAGCTTCAAGTTGAAATCCAAGTTACATTTAGTTTACAACAGCCCTCAACGGCAATACAACACCATAGAAGCGACTTAAGCTAATCTTCACTTCTAATCTAAAGTTTCTGATGTTTTTTTCACCAATTCACTTGATAAAAATATAGACATGCATAACAACAGAAACCATATCATAATCAAGTTATTTTCCCCATTTTCCAGCCATAACAACATACATATATAGCCTTAAAACAACCCAACAAAAGATAACAATATCTCTTCCCCTTTCAAGTGCTATCTTGTAGTCTTTCACTCCAACACCACAACCAACATGTAATTAACCTTAAACACCATCAAAATGATGTTAAACATACCTTAGGCGGTAGATAAAATTCGAACCCTAAGCTTAACTTAGCTCACCATCATCCTTATTCACATCACTACACCATAGGGGTTATTCTTCACCTTTGGCTAACTTTGATGTTGGATTATGGTGTATTTTTTTTTGAAATTTATTTGGAGCCTTCGGGGAACTGTTTGGGAGGGCTTGGAGAGTGTGAAGATGGAAAGAGGTCGAAAAATGAGAAAAGCTCATTCCAAAAACGAGATAAAAACAAGTGAAGGTCGGACACCGACCAAGTGGGCCCCATAGGGTCTTCATGCGCAATCTCGCAAAAACGTGAATATCTCTCTACTACGATGTTGTATTGACAAATGGTTTAATGCGTTAGAAACTAGACTCGTTGATCTTCAATTCGGTAGGTTAACCATATTATAATTCCAAGTATATTGAGAGAAAATCTTCGCTAAAGTTGACCTAATTTTCAGCGCATTTATGAACGTAACTTGTGATGACCTTTGCTAACTTTTGTTCCATAACTTGTTTGACTTCAAAACATAATACAACTACCATATGACTAAAATAACTCATAAAATAACCTCCTTGTCATGTTAAGCACCCTAGTATCACCCCAAAAGTACATGTTATAACATTCCCAACTTGTCGACTTTCGACAAAACTTATCTTCTTCAATTTGTTTAGCTTCTAAGCTTTCCAACCTTTTTGGTAACACTTTATCCATAATCTTAAATATTTGTAACTTCCGAGGTAACATTATTAACTTACTTTATGTACTTTGAAAGACGATCTCATTCTGGGCTTACTTTAATTGGCTTACGACGTACTCTCACGTACGAAAACATGGGGTGTAACAACTTCCCCTCACCTGTCTGTTTTGAAGATATAAGGTAGAAACTCTTTTGCCTTTTAGTTGCTTTCCTTGTGCTAATTTAGTGAATTGCAGGTTTATGTAAGACCAGCAGGTAGCTATGTAATGGACCAGCTAGAGTTGCATCGCATTACTTTACATCCACTTGTTAATGCGACTGATCTTGTGATTCTAATTGGTAACTTTAGCATTCCAGCGGGCTTAAGAGCTGCTGAAGCAGCTCTTTCGAGACAAGAGGTACATCAATTTCTCCTTCAAATTTGTTTTACGCTGAATGTTTGATTTTACTGTATTTGACTAGTCTTATTCATCTTAGGCAGAATTACTTCCTGAGCTTGGAGCTGTGGTGTTCCCTATGGTAAAACACCCATTTATTGTTGGGTTTTTAGTTGCGGAACTCCCAAGAACTGCATTGGATAAGGGTGGGTTTAATGTGAAAGCATGGCCTGGCCAGGAGGAATTTTATTCCTTGCCTCCTAGCACAGATTTGAAATCGTTGAATATCCAAACTTCAACTGACCACTCCTTTGAGATGTCAAAATTCACAGCTGAGCAAAGATTAAATGCTATAAATATTTCCCGTTCACTTGCAATGGGTTATGTCATGGATCAGGTATGAACACTGATATGAAAAAGGTGCTAAGTATATATTATGTCTAGAATTCAATTAATTGATATGCATTCCTCTGTGTATAAATATTTCTTTGAAATGTGCAATTACTATAACATCCAGAAACTTGTAATAGCATCATCTAAAAAATGGTTAAATTATTGACAATATAACACCACTTCTAACTTTTACGTATTTGTTGCCATGAAATTTCTTCTTTGAGCATTTTTATTTAGTTTTCTTGTTCTCTTTTTTCCAGTGTTGCACAATAATTTCATCATAAATCTTGCTTTGATACAATTTTGTTTTAAATTAACTTATTTTGTCCTTGTCAGAAAGCAATTTTGCTCCAACAGTCCACCTGGCAAAATAATATCAGGATGAGCAATTTGGTTGAGCAAGTAAGATTTGCACTGCAGCTGCACCCATATATGCCATCACTTTAAGGTGGTCGAAATGTATAGCACACAGATATCAGAACATAATAGATATTTTATGAATCTTTAATGTGCAGATTCGGGGTTCTCTTTCCAGTATTCGAACTTTGAGTAAGATGTTATCTGCTCAGATTAGAAAGAGTGAGGTATGTGGCTCAAGAAATTTACACCCACAACCTTTTCTTTATCCTGCTTCATCTTCTTTTTGGCCCCAAGAAATTGTTACTTTTGGTGAGATTCTTTTTTGATCTATTACTTTTGATGATGGATTAATCTGCACATATGACCTATTGCAGATTTCATATGATATTGTTCAAGACATCTTGGAGCAAGGTGATTGCTTGAGTGATACTCTTAAGGGACTCCAGGATGCTGTTTCCCTAACAAAGGTACTTCACCAACTGCGCCTCTCTCTCATTGTTCTTGTATGTGACTTTGACTGAGAAAGGAAGGAGAAAGATTGAAGCAAGCCTCTTTTTCAGTTTAAAAGAGCTAGAATTTTCTGGGAAACTTGAAAAGGTACAAACTTGAGTCATTCAATACTAAGAGCAAGTTGGGAGTTCCGACGAGACCATGTAAATAGGAAATAGATTCTATTCATGAACTAAAATCTCTCAACCCTTGGAGGATATTAGTAACACTAGAAGATTGAACTTCTCAAACATCAATAAGAATATATTGCAACAGATATACGTCCACATTAAGAAGGTCCATCTAGACTTCTTCAGCTCTTGTTTGCCTTAGTTGTTGACTTGCCTACAGGTGATTTTGAGAATAACAAAGATAAATTGTTGAAAATTATGGGCTTATAATTTTTCAGGCTAATATAATGCGCTATAGTGAAGAAACATTGAAAAAGATGCCTAAATCAACTCATCCTGGCCGTGAGTCGGTGAGGTCTCAGTTATCCAGTAACTTGTCTGAGAAGCTAGAATCTCTCTCTTTAATATCCAAGGATCTAGAAATGCCAATGCCACCTCTTGCTCTAGCACCTTTACGCCAGGACGGAATCAGGTAAACTTTTGTTTCTCAAACTTTTTTCAGTTTAGAGACCTACGGATCTGGAAAGTACAAATTGCATTATGTCAACTTCAATAAATGCTAGCGCATATGACAGCATAATAACATACTAAAGAATTTCAATCTTTCCCATTCTCTTTCTTCAGCAATCAACTTTCCGAGATTTTTGCTTGATGACTCTCCTTTTCCTCCTGTTTCTCCCTTAAAGTTGCCCTGTATAGATGCTTCTTCTATTGGTTGAGAAGTCTAGTGAATACTCATGTAGGCAGCTAAAGATGGTCTTTTTTTATTTTCCTAGTTTGATGCCAAATGATGATTTTTGAGTTTTGATTGTGTGCTGTCTTGTGGAACAACTCTGTGGTTTTGGAGGTTGTGAATAATCCCTTTGTTTTCATTTTCATTTTTGTTGGTCTTTTTCCTCCTCACCTCTTCGCCCAAAAGACCATGCAATGTTTCTGATGTACTGGTGGATTTGGTGGGAGCAGTGGCGCCTTTAGCACATGAGCAGAGAAGAGCTGTTTTACTTTCTGAGGTTCCGAGATCTTTACAGGTGCCCATTGAAGAGCCTGCTTTACGACAGGCATTGGGTAATCTGATCGAGGGTGCTTTATTGCGTATACAAGCTGGTGGAAAGGTTGAAGTTATTGCCACTGGAGCACCTGCAGGGGGTGCTCTTGTTATTATTGATGATGATGGCCTTGATATGCACTATATGGTACGTGTCATGCCTCTTTTTTATTTCGTGATCGTTGAGACAATGCCTTGATACTAAGATGATACATTGTGGGACTTAAAATGAAAATAGGAACTTAATAATGGTAAAGGATTTTATAACTTTGAAATAGATAGATGACGGGCATTGATATGCACTATATGCTCATGATTGATTTTATCATCTGGCTTGTGTGCTAGTTAGTTGAAGTATTGTCTCCTTATTTTGTATAGACACAGATGCACTCTCTAGCACCTTTTGGGGCAGATCTATTTTCTGAAGATAAGGTAGAGGATAACATGACATGGAACTTTGTGGCTGGACTAACTGTTTCTCGAGAAATATTGGAGAGTTATGGATGCGTCGTGCGGGTGATCTCACCAAGAATAACAGATGCTGCAATTGGAACTGGGGGAACCCGTATAGAACTCTGGTTTCCCTCTTTATCTTCTTCATCTGTCGTAAATGGCCCTTCTCATGAGGATTAACTAATACTGGGAACTCCACTGTCATTCATCCAGTTGTTGAAAGAACATGAACATACAACAAAGTTCCTGCTTAATCCTCTGCGGATGCTGAGATGGAAAATTTTAAAAGAGCATGTACTTTTCTGATTCATCTAGAGACACAAATCTGCCAAATTACTAACTTCTCCCCTACTGGAACTGAGCAAAATGTGGAAGGTATAGCTAATGATACTAGAAGGCTCATTTGGCTTTGTCAACCGCTTTCTCTCGTTGTTCAAGCCTTCTACAGAAAAAAAAAACAATGCAAGAAGACTCTTTTGTATATATAATAGCGTAGTAGCTGTTCTTTTATGGTCTATTGTCTGTTGTGTTGCTCACAATATTGTGATTGACTATGGACCAGTTACATGGACAGAATTCGCCAGTTGTATATATCAGTATACGTCTACAGATGCTCCAGATGAAACTATTTACATTGCTGGGACTTCTATTGGATAGAAACTAGCAAACACACACACACACACACACACACACATTCTCTCTCTCTGTCTCTCTTGAGTTCGATACTAGTTGCTACAAGTTCCAAAAATTCCTTTCCCCACAGCCATGTTCTCCAGCATTGTTGGGTATTTTAGTCTTAATAATATCAATGCCTTTCATTTAAATGTTAAATGGCGATCGCCTCTTTATTAGTTTATTCGTTTTCTCTAATTTAATATTCAAAATCTTGAGGAAGAATATTTTGGGAAAAACTCTTATTTTGCTTCTATACTTCACTTTACCTTATGCATCAGCAGTTTGAAAGATAATAGGAAAATGTAATTTTTCTCCATTAGGACTAATTTTTCATCCAGCTAATTAATATAAATAATTTATTACCGTTGAAAGAAAAGAGTAGAACATTGAATCTTTGGCCTACCGATTAAGAAGATGGAGGTACGTGCTTAGATCTAAGTGTTGATATTCTTTTAGAATAAATATGGATATTCTTTCCATCTTATTTGTACTAGAAGATTCAATAATTTCGTAATTATTGACGTAAATAGCACTTCATTCGCCATCTAAAGAATGTAGGTTTAAGCTTGAACCAAGGGCGCCAATATATGATATAGAATTTTAAATTGGATTCGAATAACAATTTCTTACTTTTAAAAACATATATTTAAAATGTTTTTGAAAACTATGCTTAAAAGAAAAAGATAATATTTGACTTTTTTGTCAGCAAAAAGTTTTGAGTCAATAAATATATAATAATAGCAACTATATATTATTACATGTATTTTCTTAAAACCCTCTGCCTTTAGCATTTAAAAGTTTAGAAGGTGTAACCTTTGAGTGTCTTTATGGTTATATTGATTTTGCTGGCAAGAGTTGACTTTTATTTGTGAGCTTTGTGCTTTTGTGTCTTGTGTTAAAAGTTTTGATGCGAGCTTACTATGACACTTTGTCTGTTTTAGAGCTAACTTGTGCAGAGGAGAAAATGTATTTAAAGTTATATATGTATTGCTATGCCTTTAAATTCAAGAAAATATGGTTATATTATATTTAAAGAGGAGTGAATTTGTAGAATAGGTTGAATGTAAAGAATGAGTCAAATAAGACTCACAATGGCTTTGTTTTCGGGGACATAGAATTGAGGAATTGAAATTAGCCTAGTGCTTCATCTATTGATCAAGTTGCTATAGTAAAAATTAAAGCCAGGCACATGACCATTTTTTTAGTTGCTTGAGGATTGTAAAGTTAAGTGAGGCACATGACCAATTTTCGAGTTGCTTGTGGATTTGTAAAGTTACGTGAGTTGAGTGCGGATGCACAAAATGTCTTCTTGACTTTACACAACTGAGCATGAGGTTTGGATCTTTGCTGAGGTTTCAAGGTTTCTAGTTGTATAAAAATCTATTGGGGGCAATCTAGTGTATGAGGAATTTCTTTTTGGACTTGGTGATCCGCACTATTTTTCCTCTCGATGATGAAGCTTATCCCCCATCACCTCACTTGCGGGCCTTGACTTCTGTGTCATACCTAGTATCCCCTGTTATTTTGAGGCCATATCTATTATTCAGAATTTACCTCGAGTTGCTTGCAACCCCCATCGAAATAGTGCTTTACCCCTAGATATCGACGAAAGCTTTGCCGTAGACGTTCGCTCGAGATAGTTTCTTTAACTCTTGAAGTATGTTGTGCAGCTCCAATTGCTTAAACCCAGCTGAAACTATGAGGCTTATTGTCTCCATATGTTGCGGTGTCATTTTTGGCTTATTCATTGGAATTTCATTTCCTACTAGTTCATTAACCAAGGTATGGATAACGCCTTCCTTTTTCATACAATCATATGATGGTCTTATTCGATTCGTGCAGTTGTTGTAATTTCATATACGTCCAATTCCAATTTGGCAGTTAAATATTACAACCAGTATGTTTGTGAGCAACTTCCCAATTGCTAGAGACAGAAATAACATTGATTCTTCGATCAAAAATCAGAATGGTACAGATCAAGTGAAGGTATTTCTTTCTTTCTACAGTTCTTCCAGAAATAACAATTTTATAGACATCAAATGTGAAGACACTTGTGCAAAATGCCTTCTAAGAATACAAAAGGAACTTATTCTTGAAATTCTCCTTTAAAAGGAGTTTGTGTGCATATTGAGTGACATGGTCTTTCGATAGATCCCTGCCAGAGTTGAATATATGGTCATCAACTCTATTATTTTCTGGATAACGGACCGATGGCACACTGTTTGAAACATGGGCCTGTCTGTCTACCTTTCTCAACTTAAATACCAGACTTTGTTTGTGCCATGGTTCGAATCAATGCATGCGCTTGACCCACACATCATGCATTGCACTGTTACAGCTAGACTAAAGCCCGAGGGGGGGGGGGGTGGGGGAGGGTCATCAACACTATTACTGAAGCTAAACATTCCAAATTCTTCCAAACTTTTTCCATTTTCAATGTAACTTCTTAAGTTGCACTCTTTGCATCATATTTATGTTAAATGTGCTCACTAAGTGCTGCCTAATCTAGCCCCAGGGCCTAGCTCAAGTGGCAAAGGGGTGGATTTGTGCTTAGGTCACAGGTTCAAATTCCCACACCACGCAAAACAAGGCCTGGTATTTAAGTGGAGAAGGGTAGAGGGGTAGGCCCATTATCCACCGAGTTTCAAAGGCTGCGGTTGGTCCAAAGGATCGGCCCCAGACAGATTTCTCGGTCATCAAAAGAAAAAAAAAAAGTGCTGCCTAATCTATCTTCTTTGCTTCATGCGTGTTTGATGTTTGAGATTATGCAAGTTAATATCCTAAGATAAAAATCACATTTTTTTGTCTGATGGTCATCCTTATGCTGACCAGATTTGGGTTGAATCAAACCCAAGAGGGGCAGAAAGATTACCTCCAGATATCATTGCTTCAGAGTCCGACTACTATACCCGGAGATTGTGGGGAAAACCCAATGAGGTAAGTGTTGTGTTACAACTTCTGTATCATGTTTCCTTAACTCTATAGACCTATACTCTTATCATGTTTATCTGCAGGACCTACCACCCAGCAAGCCAAAATATCTGGTAACATTTACTGTTGGTATTAATCAGAAGTATAATGTTGATGCTAATGTAAAAAAGGTATATCAGTCCATTTCCTTTTATAGTTCCCTCCTTCCACTCTGTTTCCCAATTCCTCACTCATTTTTCCTGTGCAGTTCTCAGATGACTTTACAATTCTTCTTTTTCACTATGATGGTAAGACGACTGAATGGGATGAATTCGAGTGGTCAAAACGAGCCATCCATGTCAGTGTTCGGAAACAAACAAAATGGTAAGTAAACCATGTTAGTGACAAGAACTTTACCTATGATCAACTTTAAACCATGTTAGTGACAAGAAGTTTACCTCTTTATAAGGTGGTATGCAAAAAGGTTTCTGCATCCAGACATTGTCGTCCCATATGACTATATTTTTATCTGGGATGAAGACCTAGGAGTTGAGCATTTTGATGCCAAGGAGTAAGTATTTTGTAATTTCCTGTGTTTAACGACACAATATCTTAGTTTTTCTAAATTCGCCTGTCCAACACCAGGTACATTAGACTTGTCAAGAAGCATGGTTTAGAAATTTCACAGCCAGGTTTAGATCCCAAGAAAGGAACAACATGGCAAATGACAAAGAGAAGGAGTGATGGTGAAATTCACATGTAAGAGCCAGGAATCATATGATATACCATTTTATCTATCGACTCCTGTTTTGTACCAGGAATCCTTTTAAACTGTTTTGTACTTGTTGATCAGGATAGCAGAAGAGAAACCTGGTGTGTGTCCAGACTCCCATTTGCCTCCATGTTCAGCGTATGAATACTTCTCCTGTTTGCTCTTTTGTTTCACTTGTTACTTTGTCCTTACCACATACTCTTCTCTGTTCTCAGATTCATAGAGATCATGGCTCCTGTCTTTTCCCGAGATGCATGGCGTTGTGTGTGGCATATGATTCAGGTATCTCAGCTTGCATATTAAACGCAGAGAAAGGTCTTACACTTTGTGCTATGTTTGAGATTGACTGTGTTTGTTTTGTGACATATAGAATGACTTGGTCCATGGTTGGGGACTTGACTTTGCACTTCATAAATGTGTTGAGGTAATTCAGTTTTCTTAGCTACTTTCTTTCACATGTATTCATCTTGTTAGTACTAAAGTATTCAAGGCACTAAGCATATATATACATTCTGTTTTGAAGCCTGCTCATGAGAAAATTGGAGTTGTAGATGCTCAATGGATTGTTCATCAAAGTGTCCCTTCCCTTGGAAATCAGGTAAACCCAACTATATTATGTGACATGTAGTATGCAACTTAGTGTAACATAAAGCTAGCCATATGCCAAAGGGAGTAGATTTATTTAGGTATATAGCATAATTACTATTGGCTTTTACACCACTTTTTTCCTTTGCTCATTCATTCTATACAGGGGCAATCAAAAGATGGGAAGGCTGCATGGAAAGGGGTAAGTAACTCTAACGTTATATTTGAACTGTTCATTTATTCCTTTGGAATATGTCTCTTTAGCTACTTGTTTTTCATTATTTTCCATTTTAAAAACTTGAAGCAGGTGAATTTCTGTGTGATTAATTGAACTTGTGTGTTGTTGTGGGCAGGTGAGGGAAAGATGTGAAAACGAATGGGCAATGTTTCAATCAAGGGTAGCAAATGCAGAGACAGCCTATTTCAAGTCAAAAGGAATTAATCCTTCCAATTTCATGTCAAAAAAATTTGATCCTTCTAATTTCACTTCTCATTGAGTTAACTTAGTCAAGTTGATGGTTATACATACTCTTGGCAATTTTGCCTAGGATTATAGGTGATTCATCTTGTAAAATAAATAGCCAATAGTTCTTAAGATACATTAAAATTTTAAAGCAAAGAATATTATAGAGATTCTTTAATAGAGCCGTACACATGATTGCAATGCACTTATAATAAATTAAGTTTGAAAAAACATCGAGCATCCATTATGGTCCCATGAAAATGGGGTTAAAGTCAACGCCCCATTTTATGTAAGCAACCAAAGTAATTTGTGATGATTTATTTCTAGAGTGTTTGCTATTTTGCCGAACTCACATTGGCCAACGATGATCACGCTAGTGAAATAACATTAAAATCCTTAATTTTATATTTGGCTTAATAACTATTATTTCCCTCCAAATATTTTCCTCCCAAATTAGTTAATAACTATTGATTACCCCAAAACATTGATCCCATAAAATCATCATTCTCTCATGGGAAGATCAAAAGCCTTCATATGTATACCTATACTATTACGTATTTAAAAAAAAAAAAAATATTTATACAGATGGGAAGATCAAAAGCCCTTGTATGTACACTTAAACTAGCCTTAGGGTACGCGTTTTGCACGTATATCCTATATCAATAAATATATATATTTTTAATAATTATTAAAACATTAATAAAAAATGTGTTTGACTTTTAAATAAAAGTTAACAAAAAAAATGTATAAGTTCTTGAAAATGATGACTAATAAATATATTATTTAGCTGGCTCAATGAATAAAAAATTCTTTTCATAAAAGTTCTTAGATGCCTTATTGTAGTTTCTGAGGACTTCTATAGAAATATCTTATAAAAAAATATTGTTATTTCTATGATCTAATACAAAAAGAAAAATTAAAAAAATATGTAAATACTAATACCAACAAAGATTTGTCAAATAAAATAAACTGAAAAGAAAATTTGTCTATCATTTTGGGAATGAAAAGGTTGGTGTTATGCTCATAGAAAAAATTGATAAGGGGAAACATAACGCCTAAATGACTTATATTTTTTACAGCAAACAATTTAATATAAAACATAAGAGAAATTATCATTTGTAAAATAATAATAATAATAGTAATAACAAAAACACCACCACCACCACCACCACCATCACCACCACCACCACCACCACCACCACCAACAACAACAACAAGAATAATAATAATAATAAATGACAATTCCTTTAGAATATAGTTTGTATTCTATTGTTTCCTCCTGATTGCTTCAAATTTGTTTTTTTACGAATTTGACTCTTAATACTATTATAACCAATTTTTTCATATGCTAATGCTATTCTTATCAAAACAAATTTTTGTATCATATTCTGTTTGTCAATTTAAATAGTTTTTTTACTTATATGATGAATATGAAAAATAATTAAACTAATTCTTGTTAAATAGTTGATTCAAAGGCTAAATTGTTTGTTCCCTAACATCAAAGAAATTTACATATATGTAGTTTTCACCTAATTCAAATAAGGAAATAATTATTAATTAAACTTTAGTTGATATCAAAGTCCTAAATATTAGGAAATTAATTAGATTCTATTACTAAATAATAAAAAAATAATCAAATGACTATTTTATCCAGCGTGAACTCTTGTGTAAGAGGGTACAAAAGGTGAACTACATTTCGCTAAGGACCTTCATACAAATAAAATATTAATGAGCCACATTTGATTTAAAACAATTCTAGAAGACAATTTGATAAGAACTTTTAACTTACATAAATAAATTCACAAGAAACATAGAGGTAAAGAAAAAAAATACAAAAACATAAAAGCATATCAAACGAACATTCAAAATATATACGGATGCTTGTTGATGCAAAAAATTGGAAAGAAATAATTTTTAGTACAAAGATTTACCATTTTATTAAATAATTACGATTGTTTAATATCTTTCATGTCAAAATAATAAATACCAAAAGAAAGATATTTATTTAATTAAAATTTTATGCCTTTTTAAAATCCCTACATATTAGTAATTTTCACCTAATTCAAATAAGGAAATACTTAATAATTAAACTTTTAGTTGATATCAAAGTCCTAAATGTTAGAAAATTAATTAGATTACTATTACTAAATATTAAAAAAATAATCAAATGACTATTTTGTCCAGTGTGAACTCTAATTTAAGAGGGTAAAAATGACGAACGATATTTTGCTAAGGGCCTTCGTGATTTTAATATAGTTATTAATTTACGAAAATTTATATGCTATATAAATTCGAGTAACCTTGAATCCTAAGTAACAATTTTGATTATGAAATATTAATGAATTAAGTTATGTATTTTGCATATTTAGTCCCCTTTTAATAATCAATAGCTATTGACTAAGGTTATAGTCATATGGCCTGTGCCAACTAATAATTTCATTCATTAAGGTCATACGTATACCACTAGTTATTCATAGCAACCACATACGTCCATTGACTAAGGTTATAGTCATATGAACTATGCTAATTAAATCGTTGTGCTTCATAGTTATATTGACCGTTTATATAATAGCTAATACATAATTGTATTCATTAAGATCATACACGACCACAAGTTATTCATAGCAACCATATAAATCCATTGACTAAGGTTTTATTCACATGGCCTATGCTAATTACATCGTTGTGATTCATAGTTATATTGACCGTTTATATAATAGCCAAACTAATAGTTTCATTCATTAAGGTCATACGTATCAGCCACTAGTTATTCATAGCAACCACATAAGTCCATTGACTAAGGTTATAGTCATATATCCTATGCTAATTAAATCGTTGTGCTTCATAGTTATATTGACCGTTTATATAATAGCCAATACGTAATTGTATTCATTAAGGTCATACACGACTACTAGTTATTCATAGCAACCATATAAATTCATTGACTAAGGTTTTACTCATATAGCCTACGATAATTACATCGTTGTGATTCATAGTTATATTGACCCTTTATATAATAACTAATATATTATTTAATTAATTAAGGTCATACATATCATATCCACTAGTTATTCAAAGCAACAATATAAGTCCATTGACTAAGGTTATAGTCATATGACCTATGCTAATTATATCGTTATTCATAGCTATATTGACCATTTATATAATAGTTAACTTATAATTACATTCATTAAAGTCATACGTATCGGCCACTAGTTATCCATAGCAACCATATAAGTCCATTGACTAAGGTTTTATTCATATGTACTATGCTAATTATATCATTGTGATTCATAGTTATTGACCGTTTATATAATAGCCAATCTATAATTTCATTCATTAAGGTCATACGTATCGGCCTATAGTTATTCATAAGTCAATTGACTAAGGTTATAGTCATATGGCCTATGTTATACAAAGCCAATAACTAATTTCATTCATTAAGGCCATATTGACTGTTTATATAGTAGTCAATATATAGTTGTCACAACCCATTTTCGGTGTCGCGATGGCGCCTATCGTGGAACCAGGCAAGCCACCCATTTTATCTAACTAAATATAATTTCTCATAAAATTCCCCTTTTTAACAAATTCTGAGATCAATAATAATAATAATAAATCCAGTATTTTGGGAAAACCAATTTATGAAATTCAAAAGACCAAATCCTACTAATCCCGGATCCAGTGTCACACAGTCATGAGCTTCTAATACTTAATACAATCAAAAGAAATGACTAATATAGTCTGAAAATAAATACGACAGGTAGAAAGGAAAGAGAAGACGAGATCACGGTCGCCAACTGCTACCTCGTCAACCCTGATGAAAATGCTGTGCTCCCTGACCCGAGCTAAATTTCGCCGTACCTTTATCTGCACACAAGGTGCAGGGGGTAACGTGAGTACACAACCTCAGTAGTAACGAAACCAAACTACAGGCTGAGAGGTGTGACGGACTAGATCTCCGATAATTCAAACAACAGTATATTAATTGGACATGACAGTAATATATCAGGAAATGAACACGAGGTATCAAGATATATCTGTAACTCTGCATACTAGCATGAATTCATATAGAACCATGAATGATGTGTACTCATTAATCACTCTCTCATAAGATGGTCCACTCAGTACTAGAATACGGTCTTCAGGCCCAGGGAAGTCCATCCCGGATATTACATGATCACAAGTGACACCGTTACCAAGTACTGAGGAAAAAGGCCAATCCAGCCCCCACGGAGAAATCCATCTCCGGAACATAATAACCACAGAGAAATCCATCTCTGGAACATAATAACCACAGAGAAATCCATCTCCGAAATATCTGTGTGCTCACTGGGGTTGTATAGACTCCGGAGGGGCTCCTTCCAGCCCAAGCGCTATATCAAGCCAACGAAGGCATGATTTCAGGATCGCTGCGGTGTGCAGTCTGATCTCATAACTGTCTCAAAACTAGGCTCCAGGCCTGACTCAGTCAGTACCTTCCAGTCTCACTTAAAATGCTCTAACATATGCAATTCAGCCCAAACCAATGATAATATAGAATAAACTAGCAACTTACGAGACTGAGGCATGAAACATATACTATAACAGGACTGAGTACATGAAAGCAATAATCACAGATAGAGACATTAATAATCGACCATTTCGGTCTAAACACATCAGCGTGAAGCCTTAACATTTATACTTAGCATGATTTCTATTTCGTTCAAGGTAATTACCACCTTCACAGTACAATATCAATCTGAGATAACTAGTAGATAGCCATGGGATGAGCCAGGCTACAAATATTCAGTAAACGTCCGCATGCCCGTCACTTGGGAAGTGCGTCACCTTAATTAACAGCAAATTTTAAATAGCTTGGGGTTTCGAGCCCTCAGTTCCAAGTTTGGAAGCATTACTCACCTCAAAACCGGCTAATACACTACTCCGCAATTCCCTTGCCTCTAAATTCGGCCTCCGAGTGCTCCAAATCTACCAAGTTCAGATTTTTATCATCAATTTATGCTTAAGGAATAAATTCCAATCGAAAATATCAAATTTAGCTCAAAACCCGAATTTGGTCAAAACCCGACCCCCGGGCCCACGTCCCAAAATTCAGAAATTTTTATACAAAACTGTTCTTCGTCATCTTACGAATCCGTACATATAAATAACACCAAAATCGGAGTTCGTTTGACCGGGTTTAATTAAATATGCCCAGTGATTTCTTCACCGCGATTACGGACTCCCTGTCGCGATCGCGTAGCACCACTCTTCAACCCCACGCGATCGCAACTCTCCTCACGCGATCGCGAAGACCAATCGACCTCGCCCCCACGCGCCTGCCTTATCCCTACGCAATCGCGACATGCCCCATGCGATCGCACTACTCAACCTCTGCGATTGCGAACAAATCTATGCGATCGCAGAGAGAAAAATTCTGCCCCTCTCAACTTGCACTACGTGATCGCGAATGTATCCTTGCGATCGCGTACAAGGACACCAGTAACAGAACACTAGATTTTTCAGCAGATTCCTAAGGCCAAAAATGCCGTTAACCACCCGATATCAATCCGAGCCCCTCGGGACCCCAACCAAAGTTACCAATACATCCTATAACATCATTCAAACTTAGTTTCACTATCAAAACATCAAAACTAACATCAAAACACCAAATTTACATTGGATTCAAGCCTAAGAACTTTGAAATTTCTAAAATCCACCAATGATGCCAAAACCATCCAAAACATCTCCGATTGGCCTGAAATTTTGCAGACACATCCAAAATGGCATTACGAACCTGTTCCAACTGTAGGAATTCCATTCCGACCCCGATAGCCTATTTTTCGTTGCCGTCCAGAAATCGCCAAAAACTAACTTTTGCCAATTGAAGCTTAATTCTACACCGGACATCACAAAAATATTCCGATCACACTCCTAAGTCCCAAATCACCTAACAAAGCTATCCGAGTCATGGAATCCGCACTCCGAGGTCGTTTCCCAATAAGTCAACTCTTAGTTGACTCTTTCTCATTTTAAGGTTATTCTTAAAGACTAAGTGACTGAATTCTCATTTAACCATTCCGTTTTCAAGCCTATCAATTCTAACACACCAATAATAGAATAACCAATCTATAAAAAGTCAATAACAATAATTATAATGCAGGTTTTTATGTAACAACAGGCCGGGTCGTTACATTCTCCCCCTCTTAAACAAACGTTCGTCCTGGAACGGGTCTAGAAACATACCTGGAGTCTTAAACAAGTGAGGATATTTGCTATGCATCTCCCGCTCGGTTTCCCAAGTAGCCTCCTCCACTGGCTGACCTCTCCACTGCACCTTCACTGAAGCTATCTCCTTTGACCTCAACTTTCTGACCTCGCGAGCCAAAATAGCCACTGGCTCTACCTCATAAGACATATCATCCTCGAGCTGAACTGTGCTGAAGTCTAACATATGAGATGGGTCGCCAACATATTTTCTAAGCATCAACACATGAAATACCGAATGAACACTCGATAGACTGGGTGGCAAGGCAAGTCTATAAGCCATCTCTCCAACCTTCTGAAGCACCTCGAAAGGACCAATAAACCGCAGACTTAGCTTTCCTCTCTTTCCGAACCTCATAACACCCTTCATGGATGATACCTTTAGCAGTACTTTATCCCCTTCCATAAGAGACATATCCCGAACCTTCCGGTCCATATAACTCTTCTGTCTAGAATGCACCGTGCGAAGTCGCTCCTGAATCAACTTCACCTTATCCAACGCATCCTGAATCAAATCTGTGCCCAATAACTTAGCCTTACCAGGCTCGAACCAACCAACCGGAGATCTACACCTCCTACCATATAAATCCTTATACGGGGCCATCTGAATACTGGACTGGTAGCTGTTATTATATGCAAACTCTGCTAGTGGCAGGAACTGATCACATGAACCACCAAAATCAATCACACAAGCCCGTAACATGTCCTCCTAAATCTGAATAGTCCTTTCCGACTGCCCGTCGGTCTGAGGATGAAATGCAGTGCTCAAATCTACCTTAGTACCCATACCTCTATGTACGGCCCTCTAAAATTGAGATGTGAATTGAGTACCTCTGTCGGAAATAATAGAAACCGGAACTCCATGCAATTGGACAATCTCCTTAATGTAAATACCAGCTAACCGCTCTGAAGTATAAGAAGTACTGACAGGAATGAAGTGCGCGAACTTGGTCAATCTATCCAAAATGACCCAAATAGCATCAAAACTCTTCGAAGTTCGTGGAAGCCCAACTACAAAGTCCATGGTAATCCTCTCCCACTTCCACTCCGGAATATCCAACCTTTGAAATAATCCACCTGGTCTCTGGTGCTCATACTTGACCTGCTGGCAGTTGAGACACCGTGCTACGTACTCCACAATGTCTCTCTTCATCCGCCTCCACCAATACTACTGCCTCAGATCCTGGTAAATCTTCGTGGCACCCAGATGAATAGAATACCGCGAACTGTAAGCCTCTACTAATATTAAATCTAGAATACCATCCACATTGGGCACACAAATATGGCCTTGCATCCTCATAACTCCGTCATCACCAATAGTCACATCCCAGGGATCACCCCGGCGAACTCTATCCTGAAGAACTAACAAGTGGCGGTCATAATAATGTCGTGCCTTAATCTGATCGAATAAAGAATATCGGGAAGCCGTGCTAGCTATCACCCGCGGAGGATCTGACAAATCCAATCTCACCAACTGTCCCACTAAAGCCTGAACATCAAGTGCTAGCGGTCGCTCTACTGCTGAAAGGAAAGCTAGGCTCCCCAAACTCTCGGCTCTGCGACTCAAGGCATCGGCCATTACATTGGCCTTTCCCGGGTGATACAAAATAATTAAGTCATAGTCTTTAAGAATCTCTAACCATCTCCTCTGACGCAAATTCAAGTCCTTCTGCCTTAGCAGATACTGCAAGCTACAATGATCAGTGAAGATCTCACACTGCACCCCATGGAAGTAATGCCGCCAAATATTTAAGGCATGAACAATGGAAGCTAACTCAAGATCGTGCACTGGATAATTATTCTCGTGCACCTTCAATTGTCTGGACGCGTAGGCGATCACCCTACCGTCCTGCATCAAAATCGCTCCCAATACAACTCTAGAAGCATCACAATAGACAGTGTAAGAACCCGAACCTATAGGCAATACCAATATTGGAGCTGTAGTCAACACTGACTTGAGCTTCTGAAAGCTCTCCTCGCACTCATAGGACCATATGAATGGAGCACCCTTCTGGGTCAATCTGGTCAAAGGTGAAGTAATAGAAGAAAATCTCTCCACAAAGCGACGGTAATAACCCGCCAAACCCAAGAAATTCCTAATCTCCGTAGCTGAGGACGGTCTGGGCCAACTTTGCACGGCATCTATCTTCTTCAGGTCCACCTGAATACCCTCACTAGACACTATGTGACCCAAGAAAGCTACCGAACCAAGCCAAAACTCACATTTGGAGAACTTTGCATAAAGCTTCTCCTCCCTCAATCTCTGCAACACAACCCTCAAATGCTGAGCGTGCTCCTCCTAGCTACGCGAGTACACCAGGATGTCATCAATGAACACAATAACGAATGAATCAAGGTAAGGCTGAAACACGCTGTTCATCAAATGCATGAACGCGGCTGAGGCATTGGTCAGCCCAAAAGACATAACCAGAAACTCATAGTGGCCATATCTGGTCCTAAAAGCAGTCTTCGAAATATCAGAATCCCGAACCTTCAGCTGATGGTACCCAGACCTCAAGTCGATCTTGGAGAACACCCTAGCTCCTTGAAGCTGATCGAACAAGTCATCAATACGGGGCAAAGGATACTGGTTCTTCACCGTAACCTTCTTCAGCTGCCTATAGTCAATGCACATACGCATGGATCAATCCTTCTTCTTTACAAACAACACCGGTGCACCCTAAGGCGACACACTAAGCCGAATGAACCCCTTATCTAGGAGTTACTGAAGTTGTTCCTTCAATTCCTTCAACTCTGCTTGGGCCATGCGGTAAGGAGGAATAGAGATAGGCTGGGTCTCAGGCAATAAGTCGATACCAAAATCAATGTCCCTGTCAGGTGGCATGCCTGGCAGGTCTGCTGGGAAAACGTCCAGGAACTCACGGACCACGGGAACAGAATCAATGGAAGGAGTCTCACTACTAACATCCCTCACAAAGGCCAGATAAGACTCACACCCCTTCCTAATCATACTATGAGCCTTCAGAAAGGAAATCACCCGACTAAGCACTCCACCGAACCTCTTCACTCAATCCTTGGCAATCCGGGCATCGCTAGGGTCACGGTCTTAGCGTGACAGTCGAGAACCGCATGGTATGGAGATAGCCAATCCATGCCTAAAATCACATCGAAGTCTACCATGCTAAGTAATAATAGATCTGCCCGGGTCCCCCGACCCCCAATAGATACAAGACCGGTACACTCGGTCTACCAGAACAGTATCCCCCACTGGAGTCGACACATGAACAGGTAAAAACAAGGACTCACAAGGTTTATCCAAGAAATGTGCAAAGTATGAAGAAACATATGAATATGTAGAACCATGATAAAATAATATTGCAGCATCTCGGTAACAGACTGAGATAATACCTGTAATCACTGCATCTGAAGCTATGGCATTTGGTCTGCCTGGAAGTGCATAGAAATGGGCCTGTCCTCCACCTGACCGACCTCCCCCTCTTGGGCAGCCTCTGCTTGACTGACCTCCACCCCTGGCTGCCTGAGCGGGTGGTGCAGAAACTAGTGCTGAAGTTGGAGGCTGGTTCTTGTGCTGAAATGAACTACCAGAAAGGCGGGGACAATACCTCTTGATGTGACCCGGATCCCCACACTCGAAACAACCTCTACCAGCAATTGGAGATGGGGACTGAAGGGAACCCTTGGGACCTGGGTAGCTTCTAGAAGAACCATGTGCTGAGGAAGCCTGAACTGATGGTGGCCAAGATGAGCTCTGGGATGGAAGTGCACTAAATGAGGAACGGTCCGGATGAGAGCTACGTGGACTGTATCCTAAGGAAGCATCACTGTAAATTGGACGGGCTGGCGGAGGAGGCCTGAATGGTTTGTCTCTGCTGTGCCGAGACTGACCTCCTGAGTGATCACCACTATAATTACCAGAACCTCGAGGCCTCTTGGCCTCTCTCTCAACACGCTCCTGCCGGTGCATTGACTCAATCTACCTGGCTATGTCAACTACCTCCTCAAAAGAAGCACCAGATACCCTCTCCCTGGTCAGAAAGACCCGTAGCTGGTAAGCAAGACCATCACAAATCTTCGAATCCTCTCCCTGTCTGTGGGAACTAGCCAAATGGCATGACAGGCTAACTCAGAGAACCTCATCTCATACCGCGTCACGGTCATGTCTCTCTGACGCAACTGCTCAAACTCTCTGCGAGACTGTGGAATATACTTTCTCTAGAAAGAGAATGGAGAACTGGTGCCATGTAAGGGGCGCTGCATCAGCGGGTCTACGCCTCTCATAGGACTCTCACCCAAGCAAGTACATCTCCTGAAAACTGGAATGTAGTGAATGGAGCCCCACTGGCCTCTAATATCCCTGCAGTACGTAGTATCCTCTGACACTTGTCCAAGAAAGCCTGGGCATCCTCGCCCTCTGTACCCCTAAAAGTCGGAGGATGGAGTCTGCTGAATCTCTCCAACCTACGCTGCTCATCATCCGCTAAAGCTGGGACCGCATAATCCTATACCCGGGCAATCTACTGCACTAGGGCTGCCCTAGGTGTCTGAAGTCCCTGGGTGACCTGATCAGGTGTCCGGGCAGCTGGAGTCTGGATGCCTCCCCCGGCCTGAGAAGTAGTAGCAGTAGTGGACATAGTGACGGCCTGTACAAAGCTGGTGCACACCGTCAAAATATGGGCTAGGGTCTCCTGAAGACCTGGAATCACAATGGGCACTGCTGGTGCTTGAGTCTGCCCCGCTGGAATTTTAGCTGAGTAACGGGAGGGTCCACAGGTGCTGCACCGGCTGCTGTGCAGGTTGCACCCCTCCCTCTGCCACGACCTCGACCTCCGGCTGGTCCTGCTGGGATCTGGTCACCACTTTAGCATGAGTCCTCACCATCTGTGAGAGAATGAAAATAACAGAAGTTTAGTCTCAGAGTTCAACAAAGTCGCACGACAGAATTCAAAGAATGTGAGATTTTTCCTAAAGGTTCTGCAGCCTCTCGAAGATAAGTACAGACGTCTTCGTACCGATCCGCAAGACTACTAAACCTGCTCATGACTGGTGAGACCTATTTAACCTAGTGCTCTGATACCAGCTTGTCACGATCCATTTCTGGTGTCGTGATGGCGCCTGTCGTGGAACCAGGCAAGCCACCCATTTTATCTAATTAAATACAATTTCCCATGAAATTCCCCTTTTTAACAAATTCTGAAATCAATAATAATAATAATAAATCTAGTATTTTGGGAAAACCAGTTTATGAAATTCAAAAGACCAAATCCTACTAATCCCGGATCCAGTTCACACAGTCATGAGCTGCTAATACTTAATACAATCAAAATAAATGACTAATATAGTCTGAAAATAAATACGACAGGTAGAAAGGAAAGAGAAGACGAGATCACAGTCGCCAGCTGCTACCTCGTCAACCCTGATGAAACTGCTGTGCTCCCTGACCCGAGCTAAATTCTGCCGTACGTGTATCTCCACACAAGGCGTAGGGGGTAACGTGAGTACACCAACTGAGTAGTAACGAAACCAAACTACGGTCTGAGAGGTAGTGACGGACTAGACCTCCGATAATTCAAATAACAGTATATAAATTGGACATGACAGTAATATATCAGGAAATGAACACGAGGTATCAAGATATGTCTGTAACTCTGCATACTAGCATGAATGCATATAGAATCATGAATGATGTGTACTCATTAATCACTCTCTCATAAGTTGGTCCACTCAGTTTTAGAATACGACCTTCAGGCGCAGGGAAGTCCATCCTGGATATTATATGATCACGAGTGACACAGTCACCAAGTACTGAGAAAAAACGCCAATCCAGCCCCCACGGAGAAATCCATCTCCGGAACATAATAACTACGGAGAAATCCATCTCCGGAACATAATAACTACGGAGAAATCCATCTCCGGAATATCTGTGCGCTCACTAGGGGTGTATAGACTCCGGAGGGGCTCCTTCCAGCCCAGGCGCTATATCAAGCCAATCAAGGCATGATTTCAGGATCGCTGCGGTGTGCAGTCTGAACTCATAACTGTCTCAAAACCAGGCTCCAGGCCTCACTCAGTCAGTACCTTCCAGTCTCACTTAAAATGCTCTAACATATGCAATTCAACCCAAACCAATGATAATATAGAATAAACTAGAAACTTACGAGACTGAGGCATGAAACATATACTATAGCACGACTGAGTACATGAAAGCAATAATCAGAGATAGAGATAGCAATAATCGACCATTCCGGTCTAAACACATCGGCGTGAAGCCTTAACATTTCTACTTAGCATGATTTCTATTTCGTTCAAGGTAATTACCACCTTCACAGTACAATATCAATCTGAGATAACCAGTAGACAGTGTCATGGGATGAGCCAGGCTACAAATATTCGGTAAACGTCCGCATGCCTGTCACTTGTAAGTGCGTCACCTTAATTAACATCAAATTTCGAATAGTTTGGGGTTTCGAACCCTCAATTCCAAGTTTGGAAGCGTTACTTACCTCAAAACCGACTAATAAACTAATCCACAATGCCCTTGCCTCTAAATTCGGCCTTCGAGTGCTCCAAATCTACCAAGTTCAGATTTTTATCATCAATTTATGCTTAAGGAATAAATTCCAATAAAAAAATATCAAATTTAGCTCAAAACCCAAATTTGGTCAAAACCTGAACCCCGGGTCCACGTCCCAAAATTCATAAATTTTTATACCAAACCGTTCTTCGTCATCTCACGAGTCCGTACATATAAAAAACACAAAATCGGAGTTCGTTTGACCCCTCAAATGGACCCTTAAAGGTCTCAAAATCTCAAGCCCAAAAACCTAATTTTTCTATTGATTTTCCATGAATTTACACTGGTTTTATGTTTTATAATCATCCATGATCGAGTTTTAATAGTCAAAACACTTACCCTTATGAAGAACAAGAATTTCCCTCTTCAAAGCTTTTTTCCGTACAACAATTGTGTAAAATAAGGTTTAAGTCGCGGAAGGGTTTAATTAAATATGCCAAGTGATTTCTTCATCGCGATCGCAGTCTCCATGTTGCGATCGCGAGCACCACTCTTCAACTCCACGTGATCGCAACTCTCCTAACGCGATCGCGAAGACCAGTCGACCTCGCCCCCACGCACCTGCCTTATCCCTACGCGATCGCAACATGCCCCACGCGATCGCACTGCTCAACCTCTGTGATCGCGAACACACCTATGCGATTGCAGAGAGAAATTATGCCCCTCTCAACTTGCACTACGCGATAGCAAATGTATCCCTGTGATCGCGTACAAGGACACCAACAACAAAACACGAGATTTTTCAGCAGATTCCTAAGGCCAACAATGCCCGTTAACTACCTGATATCAATCCCGAGCCCCTCGGGACCCCAACCAAAGTTACCAACACATCCCATAACATCATTCAAACTTAGTTGCACTCTCAAAATACCAAAAATAACATCAAAATACCAAATTTGCATTGGATTCAAGCCTAAGAACTTTGAAATTTCTAAAATCACCAATGATGCCGAAACCATCCAAAAGAACTTCGATTGACCCGAAATTTTGCAGGCACACCAAAATGGCATTACGAACTTGTTCCAATTGTCGGAATTCCATTCCGACCCCGATAGCCTATTTTCCACTGCCGTCCAGAAATCGCCAAAAACTAACTTTCGCCAATTCAAGCCTAATTCTACACTGGACATCACAAAAATATTCCGAACACACTCCTAAGTCCCAAATCACCTAATAAAGCTATCCGAGCCATAAAATCCGCATTCCGAGGTCGTTTCTGAATAAGTAAACTCTTTCTCATTTTAAGGCTATTCTTAAGGACTAAGTGACTGAATTCTCATATAACCATTCCGTTTTCAAGCCTATCAACTCTAACATATCAATAATAGAATAACCAATCTATAACAAGTCAATAACAGTAATTATAATGCAGGTTTTTACGTAACGACAGGTCGTCCATCTCTTTTTAATCTATCAATATTCTTCTATCTATATTAGATTATCATGTTGGATAAATTTTACTTAATTTTTGAAGTTTGTAATGAGATATTATCTCAATATAGTATTAATTGATTTTAATTATACGGCATGAATATAAATTTTTGTTACCTTGCACGTTTTGTTAAGTTATTTTCATTTCATCTATTAATAAATTCACAAATTAGTAAAAACTAGGTAAATACTAATTATCAATAGTACCACTATGAATTTAAATGACATCAAATATTTGTAATTAGTGAAAAAATATTTTACATTAGTTTATCACAAATTGACTGCATTTAGCAATAAAAATAAAACTTGTATGAGAATCACCTATATTGGTCACGGATTAACGTTTTATTTTATGACAATTGAAATTGTCATTAATCATGATAATAATTTTATTTTCTCAGTAATAAGTAATATTTTTAATGACGACATAATAATTTTTAACTACAAAATTATAATCATTTTTATAAAAGTAAAGTTGTCACAAATTCATATATTTAGGGACAAAAATTTTTGTATATAAAAGGTGATCATTAATGACAAAATTGTAGTTGTTTAACCACGAAATATGTATAACTTTGGAGACAATTAGTATTGTCACTAATTAAACTAAATATACACACGAAATATGTATAACTTTGGAGATAAATGGTATTGTCACTAATTAAACTAAACAATTAATACAATCGTTTCATCAACATTAATAACTTTTTCATTGACGAAATAAACAATCAACTATTATTTTTAAATAATTTTTTCGACAAACGAGTTAACGCAAGTACTATGTATTTGAGGACGAAAACAAATTCGTTGTTAATATAACTTTTTTTTGGAGACGAAACACTAAGTTGTCTTTGTATACTCTCAGTGACCCAGTTTTAAAGACGAACCATTGACGATTTTTTTTCGTCAGAAATATCTTTTGTGACAAAATATGAGTATTAAGTGACAATAATTTATCATTGATACTTAAATTTGTTGTAGTGGTAGTTTAAATGTATACGTATTTCCTCTAGTATACTATGTGTATATTTTAATGTATTTCGATTGGTATAGTATGTGTATATGTGCATTGAATGCTTTATGAAAAATGATCTAGTCATGCATGTGTATATGTGAAAGAAGTCTTGGGAAGATAATACAATTAAAATAATGAGAGAGTTGTTTGAAAAAATTGAAGTAGAATAAAAATCTGCTAAAGGGTAGAGATGGAAAATGAAAATGCACAATTATCCATTATGCCCTCAAAAATCGTGCGAAGTTACCATATGCCCACATTCTGGAATAACGGAAAATATATTGGATAAAAAATCGTGCGAAGTTATCATATGCCCACATTCTGGACATTTGGACCATTATTAGTGTGATCCAACATATTTTCCGTTATTTCTAATCTCCATCCAAACTTGGGAGGTCTAAAACAACTTTGAAATCCTCAACTTCTATTTCACATTCATGGCGTAACTTTTTAATTGAGTGTTCTTTTACTAGATAATGCATTTGTCGAGGATGGTGACCAATGTAGAACTTAAAATCATTATGTTTTACTTAAAACTATATTTATGTTAGTCGATCAATGCGTCACTTTCAAATTAAATATGTTCATGCATTTTTACAATATTAGTGGTGGTTAGCAGTTCTAAATACGGGCCCAACCCAAAAATTGAAACAGAGAATTGAAGTTTAACGACATGTCCATCAGTTCAGTCAGATTTTTATGATTTAATGTAAAATTTGAAGTTTGGCACACTGTGTTGTACATGTTCTAATAGTTTTATAATACACATGTATACTCCTTTGTCAATGACCTCTATCATTCTACTTTTCAGAAAAATTTCAGATAACAAAGGAATTAGTTTCAATAGCTTAAAAGTCCCACAAAAATATCAAATTATAATGTTTAATAAAGGTGGTTATCAAAAAAGGAAAGTTATTTGCACAAATAACATGCCGAAGCAGATTGTCTGATCCATTGAGTACTCTTGCCATTGAAATACTTGTGCAGACATGCTCATTCTTAAAATTTGAATAGTAATTAGGAGCAATGAATCAGTAATGCAACATCACATTGCGTTAACCTATCACGATAATCTATGCGTTTCAACTTTCCCAAGGGTTGTCGATCCAAAATGCTCTTAACAGATCATATCCTTTTGTTAAGCAAATCATTCATTATTTTTTTTTAAATACGTACCGTAGTTACATTTCCAAGCTGATATAGAAATAGAAAGACATCATAAGTTAGTATGTGTCCTGATGGCCAATAATTTTAGTACATACGTGGAACAAAAAAGAAACAAGGAGAAAAGAGCATGAGTTATCTTCCCTGACTTTGTTAGTTTCTTCTGCTTAACAATAAGGCCATCTTTCATAAAATCCGGTAAATTCGATATCGGGGACTCCGGTATCGGGACCTCTATAACATTCCAAGCCCGATCTTGAAAGGCTCGAAGGAAAATCTGAAGTTCGACCTCGGAGTGCATACCTCGAGAGAGCATGTCGAAATCGTCACGGCAGACCTCGAGGTATAATAAAAATCGATGACCGTCATGGAAAGGCGAAAAAATTCCCAAGAACACGTGGTTAGAACTGATAAAGGCCTGCAAGAAATAGTACAAGTCCGTACTGAGTGGTGATACAACTGTACCAATAGTATTTCTTTGTCATAATTAGGGATGTACTATGTTGGGATTCTCCCCTCCTATATAAAGGGGATCCATATCATTTTGTAAGGGATGAGTATTCCCTGCAACACAACATTCACTGTAATAGAACATTCTTAGCTTTTTCCATGCTCAACACTATCTCTCAGCTTTATTGCTCCTTGTTTATTGTTCTTCGTTTATTGTCTTTCATTTATTGCTATTATTCGACCTCTAGGCTCCCGTTTCCAGTGAGCTCGAGGCCCCAGCCTTATGACAACTTTGGTTTGCTTATCTCATTTTCCTTGCTTACATTCATTGCTTCTTAATTATTAACTAGTATTGGAATAAATCATGTATTTTTAGATCCATAAATCAAATATAATTGTTAATATCATTTTCAAGGTAAACAGTTTGGCGCCCACCGTGGGGCTAAATATAATAGTGATTATTTTAGTTCTAGTTTTCTGATAACACACGTTATTCTTCACACTTCTTCTTGTCCAAGATTTTTTGATTTCAGGTTAAAACATGTCAAACTCAGCTAACGCACCAGTGCATAGCAACAATGGCCTCGATTTTCACGGGAAAAATAATGCAGCAGCTTCAGCAGCAGGTGTGCCACCGCTCAACCCCGGAGTAGCACCTATTCCCAACCCAGTTGATGTTGGCTCACATATTTCTATAAGCACCGATTTGGGTACATATGTCGGGGGAAGCGTGCAAGGAGAAGTCCAACCTGACGCACAAACAACACATGCTCAAAATGAAGTCAGCCTACAAATCATTTTTGAAATGTTACAAGAACAACAAGTTGCCATTGGTCAGCTACAGAGTCAACAAAAAACCTCGAGCACAGCAGGACCAGAAACAGCTCCTCGAGTTGAGAAAGCACCAGAAAGATCGAGTAACAACGGGTAAGGAACATACCCCACTATTATGAAAATGCTCGAGGACCTCATCAAAAGGATTGAATCAGGAGAAAAGAAGATAGATGCCAATAACAAAAAAGAAGAAAAATAAAATTCAAGGGTCGATCAGATCCCGGGCGCACCTCTGATTTTGAAGGAGGTCGATTCGAAGAAGTTCGTGCAGAAATCATTTTCGTCGATTGTGGCTCCGAAGCCTATTCCGAAGAAGTTCAGGATGCCCGATATCCCAAAGTACAACGAGACCACAGATCCTAATGAGAATATTACCATTTATACTTGTGGTATAAAAGGGAATGACTTAAAAGGTGACGAGATCGAGTCCGTCTTGTTGAAGAAGTTTGGAGAAACATTGTCCAAGGGGGCTATGATGTGGTATCATAACCTCCCCCCGAACTCAATTGATTCGTTTGCCATGTTGGCAGACTCTTTCGTGAAGGCACATGCTGGTGCCATTAAGGTCACTATAAGGAAGTCTGATGTCTTCAAAATTAAACAGAGAGAGAACGAGATGCTAAGGGAGTTCATGTCCCGCTTTCAGATGGAACGAATGAAATTACCACCAGCCTCTAATGACTGGTCCTTCACTCAGGGCTTGAATGAACGAAGCTCGATAGCTTCGAAGCAGCTAAAGCAAAATTTGATCGAGTATCCCGCCGTCACTTAGGCGGATGTGCATAACAGGTATCAATCGAAGATCAGGGTCGAGGACGACCAATTGGGACCCCCCTTGGGCTCAGTATATCAAAGCAGGCTCTTAGCAAAAGAGTCAAGAAATACAGAAAGGGAGTCAAAACGGAACAAGGAAAGATACCATCCATATGTCGAAGACCGAAGAAATGCCTCAAGGCTTGATATACCTCGAAATGCTTGAAAGGTAGATCGAGGTCAGAGTTCTTGGGGACTTATGAGCAAGACCGATTTTGACAGGCATTCGAGACTAATGGAGGCACCCCGATTATCGGAATATAACTTCAACATCGATGCCTCGGGCATCATATCATCCATAGGCAAGATCAGAGATACCAGGTGGCCAAAGCACGTGCAGTCAGATCCTTCCTGAAGGAACCCCAACTTAATGTGAAAATACCACAGCATTCACGGTTGTATACGACCAAAATCGGAGAGCCCGATTTACGATCATTTCGACAATTAGAAGACACAAAGGTCCGAGCTCTGGTATCAATACACATTGGAGGTCCTCAACCTCGAGGCGGTCCATATTGAAGGTCCTCGGTCTCGAGGTAATCCACATCAGAGGCCCTCAACCTCGAGGCAATGCATATCGAAGGTCTTCGACCCTGAGATAGTGCATATTGTAGGACAACATAGAAAGGTAGAAAATTACCAAGGGGAACATGCTCAAAGCTGATAAAAGTACACAAAATAGTACAAGCCCGTACCGTGGCATTAAACGGCTGTACCAGCCACATCTCTTGACATTAAGTAGCCGTACAAACTGTATTTCTTGGCAATAATTACACATATACTATGTTGGGATTTTTCTTCTTATATGAAGGGGACCCTTGTCACTTTGTAAGACAGATGATATTCAATACAAGAAGGACAACATTCTGTGATCTCTAACAAAAACATATTCAACAATTATTTCATTAAATTATTGCTTCTCATTTATTATGTTCTAGAGTAATTCTCTATTTGTTTCTTATTATTGATCATAAATAGGCCAACCATAAGGCATTTAATATTGTTATACCACTGCAGATAGCCCCCAGTCAAGCTTCTCGAGCTAGACCTCGAGGCCTGCCCGACCACCATCGAGATTAGCCTCTTCGATACCTAGTTTACCTAATTTGGTTCTTTTCAGACTTATTTCATTTTTGTCGCCTCATACTCAGCGTCTATTGTCTAAAAAACTGGTATTAAAATAGATCACATATTTTTTGAACCACATAATTAAATATAATTGTAATTACCATTTTCATGGTAAACAGTTTGGCGCCCACCGTAGGGATAAAAATAATAGTGATTGTTTTAGTGCTGGTTTCAAAAAACGCAAGTTATCCTTCACACTTTTTCTTGCCCAAGAATCTTCATTTACAGGTCGGAAAATGTCTAACTCAGTAAACGCACATAAAAACAACAATATTAAGGACCACGAGCCACAAGAACCCGTGCTCAAGCGGGCCAAAATGCCCACCGTCATGAAAGAACAGACTCAAAATGGCACGCCTAAAGGAAATATTGTGTTCAGAGAGGAAGATGTCGAAGCATTGTCTTAACCACACAGTGATGCACTGGTTATTTCTTTCCTCTTGAATAACATTCAAATGAAGCGTGTGCTCGTGGATCCAGGTATCTCGGCCAATATAATCAGATTCAGGGCAGTGGAGAGGCTCAAGATCCTTGACCCAATCGTACCCGATTCTAATGCCCTCAGAGGGTTTAATGATCACGCTCAACTATGTCTTCTATAAAGACTAAACGGGCGTTGCAAATATAAATCTGG
>ML342517.1:0-32023 GCA_005239505.1 Nicotiana paniculata
CATTCAATTAACTACAATAAGAACGTAGTTGAACAAATAAAGAATAATCAATCAAAATTTATTAGTATCAAAAGAAATTCATCCCCAACGGGTTCTACCAAAACCCTAGATTAAAACTTAGCTACTCATGTTTAAACTAAACAAAACTACAAACAATTGCATAATTGAAATATAAAGTAAAAAATACTAGATTGTAGAATTCGATGTTCTTGCACTTTGATGGAATTTCCTTCTTGTCTACTGTTAATCCACGAAAATCCTCTCTTATTTGTGTTTTAGGAGTCTATTTATAGGTTTAGGGCGAACCCTAACCGTGTAGGAGACTTCTATTTCACTTGGTAAACACTTAAACTCGTCAAACTCGGACTTGGGCGACACTGGAGACCCCTGGCATTTGGGCTCTAACGCCCCCCTAACGCCAGGGGGGCCTGGCGTTATGGCCCTAACGCCTCCCTAACGCCAGGGGGGGCAGGCTTTATGGGGTAAACGCCCCCTAACGCCAGGGGGGGCCTGGCTTTAGGGGCAAACGCCCGGCTATCGCCCGGGCATCTCCTTTTGCGTATTTTTGACGTATTTTCATCCCTTTAGCTCTGTTTCCATTTCCAATTCACCTACACATAAAATAAACTCCATTAAGCACATAACAAGTGTAATTTTATTATTAATTCACATAAAATGTAAGGTATATCACATGTTAAACTATGCAATTTAGTCTCGCATCAATTACTTCACCAAATGGGTCGAAGAATCATCTTACAAAGCAGTGACTAAGAAAGTCGTGGCAGACTTTGTTTGCGACCGAATCATTTGTCGATTTGGAGTTCCAGAATCAGTCATCACCGAAAATGCTTCCAATCTCAACAGTGATCTAATGAAAGCCATGTGTGAGACTTTCAAAATCAGACACAAGAATTCCACAGCTTATAGGCCTCATATGAATGGAGTTGTAGAAGCCGCCAACAAGAATATCAAGAAAATACTGAGAAAGATGGTAGAAAATCACAAACAACGGCACGAGAAGCTGTCATTTGCCTTATTGGGATACCGCACCACAGTCTGAACATCAGCTGGGGAAACTCCCTACTTGCTAGTTTATGGTACCGAAGCTGTCATTCCCGCTGAAGTAGAAATTCCTTCCTTGAGAATCATACAAGAAGATGAGCTCAGCGACGCAGAATGGGTAAGGAGCCATTATGAGAAATTAGCCCTCATAGATAGAAAAAGGATGAATGCAGTGTGTCACGGGAAACTTTATCAGAACAGGATATCTAAAGCCTTCAACAAAAGAGTCAAGCCTAGACAGTTCACACCAGGGCAACTGGTGTTGAAGAAGATCTTTCCGCATCAAGATGAAGCCAAAGGGAAATTCTCTCCCAACTGGCAGGGTCCTTACATGGTCCACAGATTACTGATAGGAGGAGCTCTCATACTTGCAGAAATGGACGGAGAAGTCTGGCCAAAACCAATCAACTCAGATGCAGTTAATTAAACAATACTATGTGTAGCTCTTTATACTTTTATCAAATGCTGTAAATTGAACTACGCTCGACATTATTCCCGTTTAAGAAGGGATACGTAGGCAGCCCTATGGGTTCGGTCACAAATCAATAAAAATCTCATTCCCCCCCTCCCCCCGCAATTGGAAACTTGGGCAGAATTTTGAGGAGGACCCTCAAAATTTCAAAGCAAGTTCAGCCGATCGCAGCATGTACAACAGTCAGAGATGTCAACCCATCTAACTGGGGAAGAATTTTGAGGAGGACCCTCAAAATTCCGTAGCAAAAGAGGTTGCAATGTCTCAGATCTTGTCACGGTTGTCGATTCATCTAAAATTCTTAAAGTGCATTTTTACTCTGTCTTTACAAAAACTATGCATGCTTGCTTGTAAGGTAACTTTTTTTAGCCAAACGCTACCCCGATGATGCAAACAGGATCATCAAACCAAGCCAAGCATGACAAGAAAAGCCAGCGGGGACACGAATCAACCTCCCCCATCCACAAAACTCATAATTCTTCTTTGTATGCAGGGACAATGGGTAGACATGCCGCAAAGTCACAATCATCACAACAATCGCGTTATCGAAATCTGCTACCAGCTAAGAAATTCTGCTACGATCTGCTATTCATTGTACTTTCTACATAAGGCTAATCTCTGCCTCCTTGCATAAGGCTAATCTCTGCCTTTATCTACATAAGGCTAATCGCTGCCTTCACCTTGCATGAGGCTAATCGCTGCCTTCACCTTGCATAAGGCTAATCTCTTCCTTAATTTGCATGGGACTAAGCCCTGTCCTGCATCTTCCATGACACTAAGCTCTGCCTCCATCTGCATAAGGCTAATCTCTGCCTTCATCTTGCATGAGGTTAAGCTCTACCTCCCCTTGCATAAGGCTAATCTCTTCCTTCATTTGCATGTGACTAAGCCCTGTCCCGCATCATGCATGAGACTAAGCTCTATCTCCACCTTGCATGAGGCTAAGCTCTGCCTCCATTTACATAAGGCTAATCTCTGCCTTCACTTGCATAAGGCTAATCTCTGCCTCCATCTGCATAAGACTAATCTCTTCCTTCCCTTGCATAAGGCTAATCTCTGCCTTCATTTGCATGAGGCTAAGCTCTGCCTCCATCTGCATAAGGCTAATCCCTACATTCATTTGCATGGGACTAAGCCCTGTCCCACATCTTGCATGAGGTTAAGCTCTACCTCCGCATCCGGCATGAGGCTAAACTCTGCCTCCATCTGCATAAGGCTAATCTCTGCCTTTATTTGCATGAGACTAAGCTCTGTCTCCATACCTACACGAGGCTAAGCTCTGCCTCCAATTTACATTCTTTCACCGAGACTAAGTGCTGTCTCTCAAGCATTATTTACTTTGCTCTCCTTTCGGGCTAAGCTCTGACCTCAGCTTCACAAGACTAAGCCTTGTCTTGCTGATTCTAACATCATACTATTGCATCTCATGGGCTGAAATATCGCCAACTTGTCCAAAGACTTCATTGTCTAAAGGCATCATCCTCATAGCCGGAAGACACTATGTCATGACCTGAGGATCTCTCAGAATCTGCATATCATTATTCAAAGGTGTCATAGTTCGTAGGCACCATCCTCATGGCCCGAGAACATCATTTCATGGCCTGCGAATCTCTCACCGAACAATCCATGGCCCATGACATCATTCTCTAAGGACGTCATCCCTAACCATCCGAAGATGACTTTCATAGTCCAAAGGGAACCTGCATCATGTTTAAATTTCGGCATAATATATGCTTGTAGCATCTTCGTTTGCAGGTGACCTGGCAAGCAACTGTTGTCCCAGTGGGAGCGATCCCGCTCCTGTTCCTTCAACTATGTCAAACCTGACCTCTCTAGTGAACCATTCCTTCACCAAGATATTGTGTCCATTTCTCGTGATGATTTTGTCGGTATATTTCACTGATGAATCCAGAACTACACACGTTATGATTTCTGTAAAACCAGGGATATGTAGGCAACTCAGGAGCCAGAGTGCGGCCTAAATCCCTCAAATTGTTTCGCTCGGTCAAAAATTGACCATCATATCTTTACCTGTCAACTCTTTCATCTTTTCCGGGTAAATAGGGGCAGCTGTTGATACCCAATTTTTCCTAAAATAATTTCAAAATTTATATATACCTTCAAAATCATACATTAGTATTAATTGGTATATTTTCACAACTTTTCTACATTTTTATTAACTTGTCCAGTATTTTTATTTCTAATAAATAATTACAAAATTACATCACAACCCATTTCAAAGACATTTCTTGATTTGATTCATTATTTATGGTCCTATTAAGTCCAAATTATTCCAAAAATAGCCAAATTGGCACCTTTTGGCTATAATTGCAATAACTTTGCAATTATAGCCCATGCATATAATTTTGTACTATTTATACCAGAAATTAGTCTTTTGTACTTTAAATACTAAATAATCATTTTTAAAAATATGTATATGCATGAAATTCAGTTTTATAATTAGTAACTATTTTACGAATTATTTTAATTAATTTATCTTGGGTATTTAACAAATGGACCTATTCTATTTCAATTATAACCTAAATTAACTAGCCCAAAATACCTTATAAACTGGTCCAATAACCCAGCCCCAAACCCTTACCTAACTCGACCAACACCTTAACAAATCCTGGCCGTTGATCATTTCTGATCAACGGTCCAGATCCCTCATTCCCTTAATTAACCTAAAACTATCCCCCCCCCCCAAACCCCTCATTTATCTCCTCGACCATGGTGGTTTCTCACCACTGTCAGACCTCCCAGGGTCTCTCTTACGCTGGGTTTTGCTGTCTCTAAGGTCCTCAAGGGACCAGGGCCAGTCCACTCACGACTTTGGTTCTGTCTTACCTGTTTCAGGCCGGTAGGGCTCGATTTTAAGTAAGATCTTTCTATTTTGCTTTAAACCTATGGGTTTCTAAGCTGATATCTTCATCTCTATGCTATTTTCTCAAAACCCTAATTTCGTCTCTTATGCTTCTCAAATCTGTACAGATCTAAGATGTGTTAAGCTTATTTCATATGTTTTCTTATGAAAATCTTTCGATTTTCAAATGGCTTTTCATTTCCTAAACTAGGGTTTCCTGAAAATCCTCTTCTTCAAAAACGTTTTCTGATTTTAAGTGCTTAATCTCTGATTCTTATGTGTGTTCGAATGATTTTGTTAAGTTTTCCGTAAACCTAACTAGTTATGCTAAAACCCCCATTTTTCTTTGACACTTTTTTGGATTCTGAGTTTATCCGTGTCTTCTCCTAAAACCCCCGTAACCCTAACTAGTTATGCTAAAAACCCCATGCTTCGATTCACATGGCTTCTACTTCGTCTAATTTGAATACCTGATGATTTTACCCTAGTATGTCTTTATTAGGGTTTCAGATTCGATCTTTTTTGTTTATACTTGACTTGTCTGTTATTCATGGAACGCCTATATTATTTTCCCTAAAAATTGGTATTATTTTGAGTCTTTAATTCACTGATTTGCTATGGTAATACCTATATGCTGATTTCCAGTTATTTCCCTATTTTCATAACTTCTAATTATTTCTTGCGTTATTTGTAACCAACTGTGATATTTACTATTTCTTAGTACTTGTTTCCTTAATTAAGATTTTTTCTATTTACCCCTAATTACCTACTATGTACATAGGTTTACTTGATTTCTTTCCTTAATTATCTGCCCTGCTCTTTACCGTTAACTGGTTACCCCTTAATTAGAGGAAGACCTTACTGATTTTATGCATGATTGATTTTTTAATTTCCCTTAATTGCTACATAATTGATCCTTTACCTTATTTTATCTAGCTCTCAACTGCTATATATATTCTCCTCTATTCTCACTACAAAGAGACGAACACTAGTTCATCAATTCTCTCTTACACTTAAAAGCTTTCTGCTCTTTCTTGTTACTTGCTACTCTTACTGAACTAGCCGGCTGTAAGATAATGCTAGTTATTGCACTACACTTGCTCTATATTCTGTGTCTTCTCTCCTTAACTAGTATGTTCTGATTCAATTTCAAGTTCAAAACTCTATGTATTCTATTACTGCTTTAGTTCACTGATTTCCAGTCCTGTTCCTATTATTATTTGGCTGTTCAATATGTAACTAGCATGCCTAAATCACTATTTCACTTAGCACGTATGCATTCTTTCATGTCCAACTTGATTAACATGTTTAAGGACTTGCCTATTGCTTTCTCTAGCCTGCTTCAATTTGACTTTGCTCATGTATGTCAACATGTTTGATTGTTTTACCTATCTGCTTATTTAGATTCTAGTGTTAACCTTCTTGCTAAGTAATCTAATGCCTCTAAGTAGTTTTGGTTCAATACTTATTGTCCAGAATACTATATTCCCCACCTGTCTGTTCTATGAGCTATGCCCTATGTCTGTATCATTAGTTATATGACTAACCCCTTAATCCCATAAACTCTTAAAAGCTTCTGTGCTTCTGATGATATGTTTTCCACTATGTGTGTCCCCAATTCCCAATATCCCTGTGTGAATTCTGTTGTTAAATGATGTTGAACATGTTTGCTATGTAGTTGATCTGTTGCTTGCTGATTTTTCAAAAGATTACACTGTTTTTGTTCAAACTATTTTATTACTAATCAGTCCATTTTCAAAACTCCTTCACTTCTTGAATCAATTCAATATTGTTTCTCTTGTCAAAACCCCTTTTTCAAAATTATGTCAAGCACTCTCACTCTACTCTTAAGTCCCTAGGTTCTGCCCCTCCAGTGTGTATACTGCCTTGGGATCCTTTTGAGATCCCTCTGAACTCTAGCATACTGGGGTTGGCCCTTCCATATCGCACTTACTCAGTTCTTGTTATGAAAGTTTGGGTGTGAGCACTTCCCGGGATCCTTGAGGTCCTTAGGGAACTCTGACGCACCCAGACATGAAAATGGCTAAGAAACTTTTGGCATTTGAGGTTATGGGAGGCTTCGTATTCTCAGAATACATTTGGCCTGCTGCAGGCTCCCTATAGTTTAACTTCTCCTCTTTTTATTTATGTAATTCATTCAGCTATTGGCCTATAATAATTATTTGTAAACAGATATTGGGGATGGCTAGTGAAAATGGGGGGGGGGGGNTGTTTCAACATATCATATGTCACTAGCATATGTTTTAATGTTGTATCAGTCTATCACTTAGAGATCCTGCTCCTAGGACAATAAATAATCTTGACATAAAAATGTCACTCTTGTATGCATTTAGAAATTATGCCTTAAGAATTCTTTCATTCTTGTGTGCATTTAGATACCATGCTCTAGGATTCTATTTGCATTTTTTTGAATACGCCTAGTTTAACTAACAGATCCATGAAAAGGTATAAAACAGTCTCACATATAATTGTCATGTTTCTAAATAGAACTGGTACAAATTCCCTTTTTAAGTCTTCGTCACCTAGAGTAGCATGTTGTAGGTTAAAACAATTTCTAAACTGTTAAACATCTCCTGTAATTGTGATCGCATATAGTCCCACGCCTAGGCAAGCCTTAGGTAATTAATTGCTATAAAATTAGAAACTTCTTTGATTGTGTTTACTGCTTAAATTCTAACAGTTTTAAAATTAATAGGTAAACTGATTAGGGTTCTGTCATTAAAGTTTGTATGAAACGGTGTTGCATATTCCTATGCATTGATGTCACTTAAATATCTTGTCTTAGAATTCTTTTTCTAATAAAATTGCCTTTGTCTGTGTTTGAGACGTGTTGTTTATTTGTGTTACGTGTGGAGGTGAATTTGACCTTTTTAACTGCTTCTGTCACTTATCTGCTAGTCCTACTTATTCTTGCCTGTCGCCTAGAATTTTCCCTTTTAGCACCTTAGGGGGTTGTCTAGAACTGCCCAGACTTAGAGGTCCTAAACTTCTCTAGGATTACAAGGGAGGGACGGGTAATAGCATGCTTAGAGCTCGTTAAATAACGCTTAATAAACTGCTGGGGGGGGGGAATAATGGGTAGAAAACGGATATAATGACATGTGCGTTAATGCAACGTGTAACCCCTCATTCAGGAGTGATTACCGGGCATTGCACATATAATGATCCTATAGGATAAACAACTTAGGACCTCCCTTATCCTTTACATATATGTGCTTGGACTGCTAATCTGTTAAGACCTTTATTTGTTTACATATGTGTGCTTAGACTATTTACTTGGTACTTGAGTAATTCACAAAAAATAGGTTTGGTCGGGACCCAGCGTTGTGGACTTTGAGGGGTTCCTAACACCTTCCCGTTGAAGTAATTTCAAGCCCTTACCCAATCTCCGGTTGTACAATTAGTGTTATAAATGACACGTAGTAGGTTCCCTAACGCGCCTTAATTCGTTAGGTGGCGACTCTCCAAACTCATTATACCCCTTTCCCAAAAGGAAATGAGTTGTCCCAATAATTTCAAAAACCCTGACCAATTCGAAAGGAGAGGAAAAAGGGGGGCACGACACCAGCTTGTTGCAGCATCTTTTCTCAGCATTTCGAAGATTGGCTCACATATCACCATTTATTGTGCTATAAAGCGGTTGATATAATTGGGGCGCCCTAGAAAACTCATCACATATTTCTTATTCTTTGGCGGTGACAAGTCCTGGATAGCTTTGATTTTTGACGAGTCTAACTCAATACCTCAGCGACTGACGATGAAACCTAACAACTTTCCAGTAGGGACTCCGAAGGCACATTTTGCACGGTTCAACTTCAAGTTGTACTTTTGAAGCCGATCGAAAATTTCTTCAGGTCTGCTATGTGATTCGTACTCCTTTTAGATTTGATGATAACATCATCCATGTACACCTCTATTTCCTTCTGTATCATGTCATCGAAGATAGTCTTCATGACCCTCGTGTAGATGGCCCCAACATTCTTCAAACCAACAGCATTATTTTGTAACAATATATTCCCCATGGTGTGATGAAGGTAGGCTTTTCGGCGTCCTCTTCATCCATCAAAATCTGATGGTATCCTGTGAAACAGTCCACAAAGGATTGTAGTTCATGCTTGGCGCAGTTGTCAATTAGTATGTGTATGTTGGGCAGCAAGAAATCATCCTTAGGGCTCGTTCTATTGAGATCTCGGTAATCGACACATACTCTGACTTTCACATCTTTCTTTGGAACTTGCACAATGTTGGCTAACCAGGTCGGGCATTTGACCACTCAGAGTACCTTGGCTTTGATTTTCTTGGTGACTTCCTCTTTTATCTTCAAACTCATATCTGGATTGAACTTTCTGAGTTTCTGCTTTACCGGTATTGATGGGTAGCTTTGAGCTACTATGGATGTGCTTAAATGGGTCATATCATTGTAGGACCATGCGAAGATGTCCTCATACTCCTTTAGGAATCTGATATATTCTTTTTTCTTTGATGGTGATAGATGAACGCTTATACGAGTTTCGTTGACCGTCTCGGAATCTCCTAAGTTGACGGCCTCAATTTCTTCCAAATTAGATTTCGGTTTGTTTTCAAAATTCTCTACTACTTTGAGAATTTCATCAGGTATTACATCATCTTTAAGATCTTGCGAATCACTATCCTTATGTCTCGTTGTCTCAATACATGTCACAGTCGTAGGTTCATCAGGATATGTAATAATTATGCTGAAAAGAATGTAGAAAATAGTAACAAATATGAAAAGTAGTAATGCATTAATAAAACTTTAAAATGTCAATAAATACGACTCGACGGCTTGAGTAATTATTTCAAAACAAAATACTAAAAATATCTTAAATGCTCAAAACTATTTGAAAATAATTCATGCTAATTTGCCAGGATACCCAGGAACTCGGCGAGCCCGGGATGGTGCAGTGGTCAAGTTCTTGAGAACAGCTCCCTCTTCCATTGTCTGAATTGTAAGGTATTCATGGTGTAGCGGTCAAGTTCTTGAGAACAAATCCCTCTTCCATTGTCTGAATGGTAAGGTCTTCCTCCTCCTCCTCCTGAACAATTGCACTGCAGTCCATATCTTCTTCATCTAGAAACAGCTTCCCTATGCCGGCCATAATCTTATCTTCCTCAGATCCCTACATCATGTCAGCCTAATGGAATGTCTGGTGTAGGGTGGTATGGGTTGTTCTGGTGGATAATAAGGGACACGCCATGGCGGTGTCCAAACTTGATATTCTTGCCATGTATATTAATATTCGAGTCCAAAGGTCGTGCCATGATACTGTGGTCATACGGGTTTGGTGTCCCCTGAAGCGTTTTTCCAAGAATCTTGCCCAGTTCATATACCGTACACATCAATATTCTCTCTATCTTCCTTCTCCACCATCGGTCATTTTCAATTGCGTTCACCTGCTCGATGCGGTGATATGTTTCTCCACCCAATTTCCTCTTGTTTTCGATGACTGGAACGATCTGATTGGTGTAGATGGGATTGCTTCCATCTCCATGAATGATCACTTCCTAATGATTCCAATTGAACTTCATAGCCTGGTGTAGAGTTAAAGCCATTGCCCCGACTGCATGTATCTATGGATGTCCCAACAATAGATTATAAGTAGCAGATATATCTAGCACTTTGAACTCAACATCAAACCAAGTCGGACCCATCAGTATATCGAGGTTGATTTCTCCGATAGTGGCTCTCTAAGATCCATAAAATGCCTTCACATTCATGCTTCCCATTCATATCTCGTGTAGACTTTACCCAATCTCTTTAGAGTGGTCAGTGGACATATGTTCAGACTCGAACCTACAATGTCAAGACTCTGGCGATGAACTTGTCCTCGAATTACACTGTGATATGCAACGCCCTGTTGTTACTCAGTCCTTTTGGTGGTAATTGATCTTCATGGAAAGTGATTTTGTGGCTCTCCAATACCTATCCGACCACGTTAGCCATCTCTCCACTAGTGATGTCGGCGGGTACATAAGCTTTACTTAACACCTTCATCAAAGCATTCTTGTGCGCATCTGAGTTTTACAATAGTGATAAGATGGATATCTGAGCAGGAGTCCTGTTCAGGTGGTCAACAACAGAGTGCTCCCTTGCTTGTACTTCCTCCAAAGATCGTCAGTGACAGTCTCAACAACAGGTGGCTTAGGTGCAGCTTCCTTGCTCGATCCTCTTAGATTCTCAGGTGTGTAAATTTTTCCAGTTATGGTCGTACCTTGCACGACACCTATTTCTTGCATTTTGGATTTTCCTTTTCATCTTGCTTGCACAACATAATCCCACGGGACAACATCAGACTTGTAAGATGGTGTGGGAGCTACCATTACAGTGAAGGGTGTAGCTACCTCAACTTTAAATGGTGCTTGGGTTTGTACCAAAACTGGCGTAAGGGTGACCGAAGATGGTTTAGGAGCGTCTCCCTATCGAATGAGTCTGATGGACCCTTCCTGATACCACTCCTCATCAGTTTCTATCACATTCATTTCCTCAACTCTGTGATTCTGGAGAGGGTTGTTGCGAACATTTGGTGCATCTTCCTTTGCTTGTATAAACTTAGTGTCGATCAATGTTTGAATCTTGTCTTCCAATGTGCGGCATTCCTCAATTGTATGACCATTCATGCTTTAATGATGAGCACATATTTTGTTGGGGTTGATCCATTTGGAAGGATTTCCACAGAAACAGCAAGAATAGGGGTGACATAACCAGCAGCCTTCAGTCTTTCATACAGTTGGGCTATGGGTTCAGCAATTGGGGTGTATTGTCTAGGAGGTATGCGGTCAAAATTTGGACGTGGCTTTGGGTAGTTTTGGAGGGTTGATGAAGGTGAATGGTAATATTCATGTTGGGTGTTGTAGGTATGGAGGTGGAGGCATGGTATTGGTATTTTGGGGGTGAGGGTTAATATGTAGGTGGAGGTGTTTGGTATGTGAGGGGAGACTTAGGGCCCTAGGCTACCATCATGGCACCCACCTCTTTCTTCTTTGAAATACCTCCTGATTGCAAAGCTTTAATCATGGCATGCAGCGCCTCAAAATTAGTTACCATCCCCCTCTTGATTCCTCCTTCTATTATTTTCGCTAACTTGATGATGTTTGAGAACTTGTGATTTTTGATGACCATCAGTCGCTCATAATATTGTGAATATTGTGCTCTAAAAAAGAAATTTTTCATTTTTTCTTCTTCAAGTGCTGGCCTTACATTTGCGGCCTCTGATCTCTAACGAGTAGCATACTCGCGGAAGGTTTCTGTCGGCTTCTTCTTGAGGTTTTGAATGTATAAAATGTCTGGCGTATTTTTCATGTTGAACCTGAATCGATCCATGAAATATGATGCCAGACTTACCCAATTAACACACTTCTTTGGGTTTTGACGGATATACCAAGACAAAGCGTCTCCTGTGAGGCTTCGCATGAACAACTTCATACAGATTTGCTCATTTTACCCACTCCTACAAACTTGTCGCAATATGTTCTCAGATGCACCTTCACATCACCAGTACCATCGAACATTTTGAACTTGGGAGGTTTGTAAATCTCCGGCAGTTCCACATCTGGTTGAATACACAGGTCCTCATTGTTTAGACCTTCGACGCCTATCCCGCCTTCAACACTTTGGACTCTCCCCGTGAGCTTCTTGAGTTCCTCTGCCTTTTTTCTAATGAGCAGATCCTTCTCAGTTGGTTCAGGTATGTATAGTGTTTGTTGTGGGGTATGGGGTAAGGTTTCCACATATATCAGATTTCTTTGATGAGTTCCTGGAACTTGGGTATATAGGTGGTCGTTGGTCGAGTTTTGGGGATCGGGAGTAGGTTGTGGTGACTTTTGGGAGTGTGATAAGTAGTGGTTTGCCGGTATTGAGTTGGATGATGGTGGTGTTGCTGAGGGGTTGGCACTGGTGGCGGGTTAAGGTTCTAGGGAGGTGCGGGATTATAATACTGGTGTTGTGCAGGAGGATTCAGAGTTATGGTTGGTGTATTATGATTATGTGCATTTTTTGGTGGTGTTTGGTTCTGGGTAGTAAGGAAGAGGTTTTCCAGATTTCGAACCTGCTCAAGTTGGCCTTGTAATTCTAAGATTTTCTGCTCCAAATGTAAGACCAACTCATTCCTCCCCAGAGTACTTCTTCTATCTGAAGTTTCAATGTTTTCGGCCACGGCATCATTGTCTTTCCTGATACCACTTAAATCATCCATTTTCCCTTTGCCCATGCTTTTGCTTTTCGGGTCGCTAGGTGGAGGAGGATGAGGAGGACCACTGGATCTAGAGTGGTATGTTGATGATTCCAGTATGCACGAACAAACCTTTGGTAATGGGAATAATCAAAAAGGAAAGTAAAGCAAAATGTAACCAAGTTAGTAAAGTGAAGTGAAAGAATGTTTGCAATATTTAAACATGTTTCACAAAGTCATTCAATAATTCGTGTCCTAATTTGGGGACCTTGTTGTTCCTGAGGTAGGCTTAAGCGAAACATACGCTTGGAGAAAATCGGTGCCAACGTTTGCTTCATTTCATTAATGCGAAAATGAGCCTAAACAAACTTTTACTAAATTGACAATAATATAATAAAGTTATTAATGGCATTTAGCCTTATTACGTCAAAATCTAATCTAAGCTAGAAATAAGTAAAGAACATTATCTCCTAATCTACGGGGTCCCTAAAGGGCCTTCTTCATGCTTGGCTCTTTTGACCCCATTAATCAGGTTTCCCGAATCGTTCATATCCAATGGTAAGTAAGCTTTTGCCAGGTTTCCTCCTTCATCGTCATCCATGCCTTGACAATATGTGTCTCTTTCTCATCTTCCCTTCTAGCTTCATCAGCCCTTATTCCAAGTATTTCAATCTTTCTGTTGACATAGTGGCACTTTCCTTCCATTCCCTTATTGCTTCCATGTTTACTTGGTGTTGTTCCAGATGTTTAGCTTTGGACTCGAACACCCTTTTCTGTAGCCTCTTGTACTTAACTTGTGCCTCAACCACTTCATCTATGATCCTATCCTTCAGATTGACTCCTGGCTTGATGTCCCATGCTACGTCGTCTTCTAGATATGACAGATAGTAGTACACATGACCGGCGTGATACCTTGTTTGGCTCAATAGTTTCCCCTTCCACAATGATCTTTTTGTTCACATGTGTTGCACTTCGAACTTGAACGAAATGACATCTCCCTTAAAATTTGTCTTGTACTGGACCATGTTGGAAACCTGAGATATGACTTATTTTCTTCCGGCTTGTCTCATTACCCTTATAGGAGCGTAAGAGTAGATGCCTCGCAGCCTGATCAGCACTAAGTGCATAGTCTTATTCTATCTGATGATGAACTCACTACTAGGAAACCATTCAAACATTCAATGCACCTGCTCGTCTGTCAGATTGCTGAAGAAACGCACCCAACTTACAAAATTTCCTGGCTTTGCAAACCTGTCTGGAATATATGTCATTTTCTTTGGGTGATATTTGGCTATATAGTCATTTAGTGGACTTCTCAAAAGTTGTTGACGATACTCACCCCTCTGAAAGTGTTCCAGCAGCCAGACTTGTAGCAATAGATTACAATCCTCAAAGTGTCTGAATCCTTTCTTGCATCGATCTAGAGCATGGTACATCTCAACTTAGATTTTTCCTTCGATACCATCCATTAAATTCTTGGCGACCACGGCTAAATGATTATGAATTCTTCCCTCTTTCATTGGAAAGATCAACAAACCCAGGAAGCAAATAATGAAAACATAAACGCGGCGATGCACCCATCCCAACGAAGTAATGGATTTTTCATCATGATGAAGACGATATGACTTGCTATGCCCATAGCGCTCATAAAGAAACTCAAAAGGGATGTATGATTTCTTTAGATAGAGCAGTTCGTCATTCTTCTTAAAACCCAACATTTTCATGCGGGGAGTACGATTCTCTAGTACAAGTAATCTCGGACTTTACCATGGAAACTTGTAGAAACCTCCTATTTCTTCTAGGGGAGGAGTTATTTCTATATTGCCAAATCAGAAAACAACTCTTTTCGCATCCTAGAACATGGTGGCAGCCTCGATCAACTCCCTGTTTGGTTAAATGTTCAACAAAAATGGCAGGTCACCAAGTACTCTCCTCACATTATTCTTATCACAAGGCGTAAGGTCTTTCCACCAATCAAGTAGCAAAGGTGGGATATTCTAGACCATATCGAACCTGGGGATTTCGTGCTTCATTTTGTGCAAACAAACAAAGGTTATCCCTTTCACCTCCAAATTTGACTACTTACGCAATAATGATCAACATGTTGGCATATTTTCTCCATGTAATGCACATAATATGATAGTGTCCATTGGGATTGTGAAAATCCTGTCGGACTTTGGACAAGGTTCATCTTTGCGGGTTGTTACGTCAACAACGCTTCAATTCGTACTAGGTTCAGCATGATGCATGTACGTTTCAAATTGGAGTAGGATTTCTAGAAGGGTCTTGACTGGTACTCCCAAGTGGACAACTTCAGAGGGAAAGGCACGGGAATGTCAACTGCACCGCTGATCGACTAGTCTACTAAAAATAAGCCTTTCCGATTTAAAAAGGGTGATTTCAGGAAAGCGCGGACACTCAACAAACGTCGCTATGTTGATAATTGGCACGAGTGGAGTATGATGTCGAGCATGCTTTATGAAAAAATAACATATTGCCAAGTATTTGCATGATAAAATTACATAAAAGCACTAAATAAAATAGCAAAAGTGAACATGAAGAGAAAAGAAAGAGAAAAGTCAGTTTAGCTCGTGAAAAATGTGTGAGAACATAATGAAGCAGGTAGGGAAAAATGGATGGTAGAGTCATAATATAGCAGTCTTAGACAAGATGAAGGAGATGAAGAGAAGTTGTACATGTCATAGAAAATAAAGGAGAATAATGGAAGGGATGTGCATGTCATAGCAAAATAAAGGTGAATAAGGAAAGGGATGTGCATGTAATAGCGTTTTAAAATGAATAAAGGTGAATAGGGAAAGGGATGTGCATGTAATAGCAGTTTACAACAAATAAAGGTGAATAATGGAAAGGATGTGCATGTAATAGCAGTTTAGGACAAATAAATAAAAACAAGGAAAGGGATGAGCATGTAATAGCAATTTAAGACAAAGAAAGTAATCCACATAAGTCAAGTTCAATATGGTAAGAGCCTGAGTATATCCCTAGTAGAGTCGCCATGATGTCGCGCCCCATTTTCTCGCGAAAGTGGGTTTCCACGTGTGACAACTCTTTTAGATGGGTATTAAAAGATAAGAGTCTCCACCTAATGATTTTGAGGTGTGTTAGGGCACCTATTTGCAAATAACTCTGTTTGACTAGTCTATATCACCAAAGATCAGGTAAGGGCTCAAATTACCTCAAAGAGAAGGTGTTAGGGACTTTTCGAGGTTCACAACTGTAGGTCCCGGTCGAACTTCAAATTATGTTGATTATGTAATTAGACTAGGTGTCAAGTAAATAAAGGTAAATTTAGAAGTTGAAGAGTCTTATTAGGACACATGAGAATCGACACAAATATTAATGACTACAATGATACAACTACATTGATCTATGTTGAATGACTAAGTGTAAATAACAAGTGTATAAAGAAAGGGGGTGGTCCTAAGTTTTTAGCCTAAAATATCACCTCGTGCAACATAAATAATACTTCGCAACTCCCTTAAGGTGGGGTTGCTCATATTATTCAGCAGCCACAAACTATCAGTTCCTGCTACCCAATTACTATGTTGAAGTTGTTTACTTAAAGGCGCTCTAATTCAATTCTAAATCGTACCCTACCCGTGCACTACCCGACCCATGTCTATGGTCTAGGAGGCTATTAGGTGGTTCTAGACTCAGCTCAGGTTGCTCAAAATGATAAAACTAGGCGACATTCAAAATAGATAGGACTTCACATAAAGACAATTAAAGGCTCAAGTTAGCCTCCACTTGTAATCAACGAGTGCACGCGGTCATTAGGTAGAACATATTTTAGGGAATTAAGACATAATAGAGTTATCAAATCCTATAAACATAATTTCCAGGCGATTCTGATTTTCGGCATCACACAAGCATCACTGTTGTTTCTGACTAATGAATTTGCAGATTAAAGGTGTTAAAGAGCTCTTATAGGCATGATCTATAAATTATTTATGTAATGGGGCAGTAAAACTGTTGAAAACTACAAAGTAACGATGTTTGAGTTTATAAACATGCTTTCTATACGAATGATAATATCCCATAGGCAGGATTAACAATTGAACTTGATTTTATAATACTTCATCCCTATAGGCATGTCATCTAGGCGGGGCAGTGTAACGAAAATAATGGAAGTAGTCGATCATTTGAATAAGATCCTATAGCCAGGATGTCTAAAGGATCATAGTCAATCGAAGGATTAATTAATTGAAACCCTATAGACATTGTATCTAGGCGGACATTAGCAAAACATGTGTTACTATGTCCTATAGGCATGCTATCTAGAAACGTTTAGTAGTACACATGGAAAAAAATATAGCAATTACTTGAGCCAACCTGCTTTGACAAGTTAAGTGAAGTGTGTGCGTGATTCCTATAGGCATGCTTTTTATTAGTGTAGAACACACTAAACTAAATAAAATATAAGGCATGCTGAACAAAATAGCAAATAGAACATATAGACCCTATAGACATGTTTCTAGCCCTTTTATGCAGCATTAGAATACCTTAACCCCTTTCACTAATCTCCCCCATCATTTTTTTACAAATTATTAGAGGAACGGATAATGAATGCAATTACAAACATTACATAAAGGAATAACTGCAGGTCTGAAAACAAACCCAAACAAAATAACCCAGTATCGACTCGGCCTTCAACAGACTTCTTTTAATACGAATAGCAGGCCCAGACCCAAACATATCTCAAACAGGAGAGCGCATCCACTTGCACGACCCAAAGGTCATATATGAACTCATACCAAACCCAACAATTACAAATCATCTTCTTGACCAAACAAATTAATGGAACACATATGAAAACAATCCAGAAGCATGGCTTCATAGAGGCAGGATTATATGACAAGTAATTGGATTCATGTAAAACATATTGATGTTTCAGAAGCAGAGCGGCATAATTGATTGAGTCAAGAACATGAAAAGTTAGGGAAATCAACATGATCATCTTCAACAAGGGAAGTTTTACACATGGGACAACATAAGTTCACACGTGAACAATTATTCAACAAAAGAATGGGAGTAGCGCTTTAAACACAGTCAAACACTAAAAATATTTCATAGGCATGTCTACTTAGGATGACCACATACAATGCCAAGTTTCAGAAATCAAGCATAAGGCATGATCTAGAATTAGTCAAGGCTTTAGCTAAGAGACTTAACATGAGAACATGGCAGAGTGATAGACAAGCACAAGTGGGGGACACAATAGAATGTCTAACATGAGAGCCTAGCATAGCATAACAGGTTCATGAGAAAGTACTAATTTGAATGAGACAACTTTAACATGCCGAGTATCGGTTACAATACAATAGTTCAGAAACAATATTAGAACTCATGATAGGTGAGAATATATCAACTCCAAATTAACAAGACACTAGGTCTCGATCACATATATGAGAAGGGGCTAGATATTGCATCTCCTTCTAAAGGTCTTAGGCAATGTTAAAGAGCACTGGATTGAACAAATCAGGGAGCACATGTTAAGTAGAAACAAAGCATGTTTGACTAATCAACATGATCAAGAGACAACTCTAGGAAATCATTATGTTATACATAAACGGTTTAACATGAATTAAGACATATTCTAGGTGTAAATTGGTTTACCACAAGAATCAAAACAGGGTAGAAGATAAACTCAGGACAAGCAGTAGATGTAAGCATTCAGACACATACAAATACACTAGGCTAGACATGCTTAAGAAAGCTAGAATCAGAGTTAGTATTTAGGCTAGTTTAGATGCTAGAAAAAAATAGAACCACGAGAACAATTTCAGAGCAAATAGGAGTGAAAACAGAGATGACATAGTAGCATATTGATTCACAAAAGTCTCAATAACACAAACGGATAGGGGATGAAACTGCGAAGGCCAAAGGCACTTACCAGTTACAAATTAACGAACAAGGAAATGAGAGAGCAATTTCCAGAGGTAATTAAATTAACAATAGAAAAGGGCAGCAGAATCCCAAAAATCCCAGTGCATCATAGTTCCCAAAAGTTTCGAATGACTCTCGGGAAGTGCTCGCACTGGGAAAGAACACAATCGAATTTGAATGTCCTTGGCTTTCAGCCGGCCAAAGTCTCAGATTTCAGAGTATAATGAGTGAGAATGAGAGAACAATATTGATTAAGGTCCCTTAAAGGGATTATGTAATAGTAGGAATTGAACGAACAAACATGGAAAATAGTCAATCAAGCATAAGTAAGGAAAGAAAATATCACATGCAATCACTAATAGAACTAGTGAAGGAGAAATAGGAGTTCAAACCCTAATCGGAATCGGAGTCAGGGAAAATTGTTCACAGACCCTAATCACGACGGAATCAACGAGGATATGCCACAAACAGGAAGAAATTTACTCTTTCTGAGTGTATAGAACCACAATCGCATCCAGAACCATAGAATCGGAGCCAAATCTGTGAGAATTGAACTTGCCATAAGTATAAAGGTAACAAAAGTTACTATATGTGAATGATAATAGCAGAAAAGGTAAGTAGGGTCCGTGTCTAATGCGTATGAAAAAAGGGGAAAAGGGGGTCTTTTGGGTTGGTTAGGGTTTGGTCTCTGAAGGAGAAGAGAGCAGGTGAGGGCGGCTATGGAGAGATAAGTGAGGGCTTAGCGTTTGGGTGAGTGCAACTAAAAATGGGGGAAGGGTTATGGTCCCTTGATCATTAAAGATCAACGGCCAGGATTAGAGGAGAAGCGGGGCGGGTCAAATAACGGGTACCGACCGGGTCATCTGGTTTGGGCTGGGAAGATTGGGCTTAGAGGTTTTGGACGTTTGGGCTATTAAATTAGTCCAGAATTGGCTCCAAATTAGGCTACAAATTAAATAAACAAAAAATTATAAAAGATATTTGTAAAAAGTAATTAACAAATAATAAAAAAATTGTTTATGTACTATGATGCTTAAAAAAAATAACTTAATATTATAAAAATATAAAATGCTATTTGGGTACAAATAATGTAATAAAAATGTAATTATGCACAACATTTAGGTTATTATTGCAAAATTGTGTAACTAGCTTAAAAATATAAATATACTTATATAAAATAAAGTAAAATATTTTGAAACATATATGTTGATGAAAGTAATAAATTTGGATAATTAAGTCATCACGAAATAATTTAAGGGCTAATTAATAAATTTTCAAGTAATTTAAATGCAAAAAAATTCGGTACATATTGTTATAATGTAATGCCCTTCGGGTTGAAAAACGCCGTAGCCACTTATTAACAGCTCGTAAATAAGATGTTCGAAAAGCAAATAGGAAATACCATGGAAGTTTATATAGACGATGTGCTTGTTATTTCTTTGAATGCAAGTGATCATATCAAGCATTTACATGAAACATTCGACATCCTAAGGAAGCATAACATGAAATTTGACCCCAAGAAGTGCGCTTTCTGGGTCAGTTCTGGTAAGTTCTTGGAATTTCTGGTTTCACAAAGGGGAATTTAGGTAAACCCCGACAAAATCAAGGCCATAGACGATATCCTGGATCAATTTTCAAACGTAAAGGAAGTCCAAAGACTCACATGAAGGTTAGCAGCTTTGAGCAGGTTCATTTTCCGGTCAACAGAAAAATGTCATCGCTTCTTTACATTGCTCAAAAAGAAGAATAATTTTGAATGGACATCGGAGTGCGAATAGAATTTGAGGGACCTGAAGAAGTATCATTCCCTTCATTGCTCTCGAAACCAAAAGAATGAAAAATATTGCTAGTCTACCTCACGGTTTCAGAAGTTGCGATAAGTGCAGTTTTAGTCCGGGAGGACGAAGGTACACAATTTCCTATTTACTACATTAAAATCTTAACGGAAGTAGAACCTCGCCACATTTGGAAAAACTGGAGTTAGCTCTCGTAATCGCCACTCGGAAGCTGAGGCCTTATTTTCAATGACACCCAATAGCTATGGTAACTACTTTCCCTTTGTGGAACATCCTTCATAAACCGAGCTCTCGGGCAGACTAGCCAACTGGGCTATCGACATGTGTGAATTCAACATAGAATATAAACCAAGGACTACAATTAAGTCACAAGTCTTGGCTGACTTCTTGGCCGAATTTAGTCTGGGATTGCTACCTCTGGCAACCAAGGAGGCAGTAATGGTGTCGGAATCGACATCGGGGGTTTGGACCTTATTTATAGACAGAGCTTCGAACGTAAAAGGGTTCAGGCTCGGAATAGTATTAATCACGCCTTTGGGGGAAACCTTAAGGCAAGCCATCAGAACGATCCATTTAACTAACAATGAAGCAGAGTATGAAGCTTTGATTGCAAGGCTTGAATTACCCTAGGGAGTCGATTCCGAGGTTATTGAAATCAAATGTGACTCATAGCTGGTGGTAAATCAGGTCTACATGATCTTTAATACCAAAGAAGAACGTATGCAACAATATGTGGTAAACGTCCAGGCTCTTTTGGAACGATTCCGGGGGTGGTCAATTACTCATATCCCGAGGGAGGATAATGCAGAAACGGATGTGTTAGCAAACTTAGGATCATCGACGAAAATAAAGGGATCGGAGTCTGGAACGGTGGTACAACTGATGAGCTCAATCTTGGATATGGATGGTTACTATGAGGTAAATTCGGCTAATCTGGTCTGGGACTGGAGAAATGAAATAATCAACTACCTCGAGCAAGGAAAGTTGCCCGACGACCCCAAAGCATCACGGGTGTTATGCGCCAAAGCTGCACGTTATAGCTTCAAGAAAGGCCAATTATATAGAAAGTATTTTCAAGGCTCGCTGGCCTGGTGATTAGGAGCATCACAAGCCAATTATGTTATGAGAGAAATCCAAGAAGGGATATGCGGCAGTCACTCAGGCGCAGATTCTTTGGTGCTAAAGTTGGTACGAGCAGGATATTACTGAACTCGCATGGAGCAAGACGCCAAAGATTTCTTATGAAAGTGTGATAAGTGCCAATTCTACGCATCACTAGTACATCAACCAGTGGAACCCTTATATTCGGATTTGTCCACATGATCGTTCATGAAATGGGGGATGGACATACCACTGCCACCGGCTCCTGGAAAGGTAAGGTTTCTTTTAATTTTGACTGATTATTTTTCTAAATGGGTGGAAGCAGTCTCTTATCATAAGATCGGAGAACACAAAGTAGTCGATTTCCTGTGGGAAAATATAATTTTGAGGTTTGGGATACCAAAAGAGATAGCATGCGACAACGAGCCATAATTTATCGGTGTAAAAGTAACAAAGTTCCTCGAAGACTTGAAAATAAAGAGAATAACATCTTCTCCTTATCATCCAAGTGCAAGCGGATTCAACAAAGAAAGTGATCATTTAAAACCTCAAGAAAAGGTTGGAAGAAACAAAAGGAAAATGGCCCGAAAAGTTGCCCGGAGTTCTATGGTCCTACCGAACAACAACCAAATCAAGTACAGAAGAAACTCCTTTTTTCCCCGTATACGGTGTTGAAGCCCTAATCCCGGTAGAAGTGAGTGAAACCACTTTGAGATTCTCAGACAAATGAAGAATCGAACAATGAAGCAATACTAGTCAACTTGGAATTGCTCGAGGAATGCAAGGACTTGGCGCATGTAAGAATGGCAGCTCAAAAGCAGAGGATGGAGCAATACTACAATCGAAGAGCTAACTTCAAATTTTTCAAAGTAGGAAACTTGGTTCTAAAGAAAGTAACCCAAAATATCCAGGAGCTCAACGTGGGAAAGCTAGGTCTAACGTGGGAAGGTCCCTAATGGATTTCAACTGTCATTGGAAAAGGTTCATACGAGTTGGAGAACTAGAATTTTCACAAGTGGCCTAGCAACTGGAAAGTGTCAAACCTCAAAAGATATTATTTTTGATGAACAACACTCAGACGGAAAGTATGTGTTGCACTCTTTTTCCTTTCATTGAGCTTTTGTCCCAGTTGAGTTTTTCTGGAAAGGTTTTTAAGAAGGCAATGACAGAAAGCATACTACGTAGACAACATCAATAAGACCTTTGATAGTAAGGCAAACAAACAAGCTTTCACTCGGGGGTGATTAGATAATCTATGGATCGATATAAAATTCCCATCGGGAAGTTACATTTGCTACCGAACAGAGGTTACCCGACCGTTCACGAGCATAAACCATGGTATTCTTTCACTTGATAATATGGATTCCTAAGAGGAAACAAGATATGTTGCCAAGTGAAGGATTACCTAGCAATTCATTGGTGGAACCTTCAAATATATAGGACTTCCAGTGTTCCGATTCGCATTCTTCGCATTCAAACACTAGGGGGAATGATATGAGGATACGACAACATTGACTGCCACGTCAACCGAGAAAAACAATTCGCTAACAAAATGCATCATCGGGACCGGGGATTGGGTAGCCAGCCCCGTACAAACAAGTTGTACAAGATAGCCATAAGTAATGGCAATTAATTTTTTGCATAGCAAAATGCTTATGTAATTCTGAAAATAGAAGGAATAAAATGAAATCATTTTTCTCTTATCTTGTTTCTTGTCTGAATGATGAGCTAACTTTAGTCATTTGAAAGTTAAACAAGTACTTAAATGTTAGTGTCGTAATGAATAGGATACGTCCTACTCAAGAACACCGTAAACATAAGAGGGTCATCTCTTATAAAAACCCTCACGTTAAAGGGTCGGTTCCGGAAGAATCAGAGCCCGGAATCTAAAATGCCATGGGGAAGAATACACCCAAAGTCACATTTGAAAAGGACGCAAAAAAAAAAACTTGCGCAACTACTTATGGAAACCCTCACGTAAAAGGGATAATACTCGGAACCAAAATGCTTCGAAGAAAAGGCATTCGAGACTACACATAGTAAAGCGCAAACAAAACAACATGCGTAGAATTCTTGAGAAAATGCAAAAATTAAAGACTTGCATGAATATTCAAACAAAATTAAGACTCAAATGATACTTGAGAAAAAAATATGTCTTTATTTACAAGGACGCGCCAAAACGATAGAAGTACAAAATGGGAAAAGAAAGGAAAAGCTAAACTGCAGGTCCTCCGGAACCAGAAGGAAGAGAAGTACCCGCATCTCCGGGAGAAGTATGTGGTTCCACTGACGGCTCAACGTTTTCCCCAACTTGGTCTTCGGCATCATCGCCTTTCGATCTCTCTCCAATTTTTGAGAACTCGGAACCGGAATCAGAAGAACCTGGAGCGTCAGACTGCACCAAGAGTCCATTTTTTGTAGCCAACTCAAGCTCTCGGGCCTTAGAAATTTCGGCATCAATGTCAATGATACCAACTTTGGACTTTTCCAAGGGTTTTCTCCTCATGCTATAAATTTAATAAATTTTTTCAACAATGAGGGAAGGCGTTTGGCGCTTAAGTCCTTCATTGAGTTGAGTAACTGATAAGTGGGGATTTTGACAACTTATTAGCGCCATTTAGCATTTGTTTTAGTCTAAGAGCATTGAATTGTGTTCCCGAAACTAATGACATTATGCAAAATTGCAGGAATGCTGGATGTTGGACTCTCGAGATGAATTCCGACTCCAAAAAGAGTAGTCTAAACTCAAGGCAATAAAGGTAACAGAAGCATGCAATGTGCGGTCCCCAGAATTCCATGTGCGGCTTCAACCAAAGAAGGAAAATTTGCAGACAATTGTGCAAATTGCGAACCACACATGAATTGTGCGGCCGCAATAGATGGGCTAAGGTTCAATATCAAAGAGATACCAAGTCCGGAGCTTCAGTGAATTGCGGACCACACAAGATTTGTGCGGCGGCAAATGATAGTCTTGCAGCCGCAATCCTACTATTGTGGACCGCACAAGAGTGCCTTGTGGCTGCAATCATACTATTGTGGACCGCACAAGAGTGCCTTGCGGCCGCAATACTAAATCTGCAGACCACAGAAATGTTACCTCACAGACACAGTTCAGAATTATGTGGGCGTAGAATCCCAGCTCCTGCCATGGAATTGTGCGGCCGCAGAAACTCCCGAGGGGTATTTTTGTTTGAGATTTTTAGACTTGTATAAATAGACGAGTTTCACAAAATTTGGTCAAGTTTGAACCCCAACAATTACTATAGCCGTTTTCCTTTACTTCTTTTGGAAGTTTACTATATTTTGGTGTATTTTACAATATATTTTATTATTTTAAGCTTATATTATGAGCTTAATTAGTCTTTCTTCTTGTTTTTATTCAAACCAAGTATGAGTAGATAGATTTTTACTAAGGTTGTGACCCAACCCTAGTGTGTAAACTTTATGGGTGTAAACTTTATGGGTATCTAATTTAGTGCTTGTTTATGATTTTGTGTTTATTATTTAGCCTAGTTCATGCTTTAATTTGTGGAATTAATGGTTGCAAATATTAGTTCATACCTATTTGACTTAGTCTCTACTAGAGAAAGATAGACTTAGTAGAGGAAAACTTGGCTAACAAGTAATAGGGTCAATCGAGAGATTGTTTAATCCAATTAAAGGGTTCAACCTAGAGATAGTAATAACCCGGCTTGAGCTTTTATCAACTGTTTTTTGTGATACCCGTTTGGTCTTGAGAAAGCCAAATTGGGAAAAATCACTCTCTGACCAAAATGTATTGAGTAGGTAATTGAGAGTTAATAGCTACAATAAACCCCGATCAACAAAACAAGAATTAAGTCTTTATCTCATTAGGCAAACACCTAGGTAATGGTCACAGCCCTAGGCTTTTTATCAATTTGAAAAACCTTAAAAATAATTATCCGAGTCTTCTTTCTTTATTTTGCAATCTTTAGAGTAAAATTAGAAATAGCAAACATACTTTTGTGTGGAAGTGCAAATCAAGATAATTCAATCATAAACATTCAAATATATACCCCTAACTCCCATCTTAACTCATTTTGGATTCGACCCCGACTCTAAGTTGGGTTTCTATAATTGCAAACAACTATTTCATACCTTTTTAGAGGTGTGCATTTGGACGCGATCAATTTTTGGCGTCGTTACCGAGTAGTTAAAAGCAATGTTAGCTATATATTTGAGTATGTTTTTGGAATATATTCTTTCTCTTCCGTCTTACTAACCTGTTTGAGAAATCGTAGGTACAACCATGGCAAACAATAAGCTCAAAAATATTTATTTCGAGGATGTGGACGTTGAGGATGACCAAGTGGATGAGGTTCCTCTTAAATCTCAAGCCAATAGAAGAGGCTGAGTGCCTCTGTCACGCCCCAAATTTGAATAGGCGTGGCCGGCACCTGGTGTCGTACTCGGCTCGAGCATACCACTCTGTAACTATGAAATCTGGAGGGGTTACCCTCAACTTAGGGCGATGAGGCCATATTCTAAATCATTTGAATATAATGTCTCTCTGATATGAGGGGTAAAATACCCAAAAGCTGATATATATAAATGTGCAGGCTGATGAAGCCGCCATCAACATCTACTGATATACAAAATATACAAGACTCGTCTACAAGTCTCTAATGATATTTGAAATGTATCATGGTCGGGATAGGGCCTCGACCTACCCGTCAAACCTGTGTACATAAAATGGACTCCAAGGTCTAGACCTGGTAACTCCGAGGAAGTGGAGCTTATCAATCAAGCTGATGTTTGATTCTATCTGTTGGGAGGGTTTGTCCAACTGTTGATCAGGACCTGCAGACATGAAATGCAGCTTCCCCAACAAAAGGCACGTCAGTACGAAATCATGTACCGGGTATGTAAGGTAACAAAATAACTAAAAGCTTAAACTGAACTGATAATATAATAACTGAAAGTACCTGGGCGTCAAATATAATTTGACGATATGCTTATCTGTTGATACTGACTCATCTCTCTCAATATAGTAAGTAAAATAGTTGTCCGGTCCTATAAGACTCGGTATGTGTAACTACTCTACCGTAGTAGGCGCTCGGCCATACTAGGATCTATATCTCGGCCATCTGGTCTCGCTCATAGGCACTCGTCCACAGTAGGCTCGATATAACTTAACATCCAATCAAAGGTTTCCCAATAGGGGCCTGCCCATCGAATATAGCTCGATGGTGGTGAAAATACTATAATAGTGTGTGTATATATATATAAACTCTCTACTCTTGGCTGAAAGAAGAAAAAACTAAACTGAATATGATGCCCCGATAAGGGAGAATGATGTAACTTAGGAGACTAGGACAATGTACATAAATTCAAGAATATGAACTTCTCTTTATGTCTCATTATCAAACAGATGTAGTTACGAGATCATTCCAAAATAAAGAAATAGTTTAGCCTAAACATACCTTAACTCCGTTGATTCCTTAATACCTTCCAAGAAATTTTTCAAACAACTCAACTCAATCTACCACAGCATAAGGAGATTCAAAATCAGTGCTGAGTAAAGGCTAAGTCTGCAACTTAAACTAGTAGCTTGTTTACGTAAATTTGGGCAGCATCTCCCCTGTAACAAGGCGCTCCTCCAATACCATATACCAACAAAAACAATAACACAACAATAACAAAATGTATGCATCATTTTCCAACCTTATCTCCATCATAATATACCACAAGACAGCCTACACACCCTAATCACTTCATATATAAAATGACAATGTAAGTAGTGTCAAACAACCGAAAGTATGTAACGACGAACGACCAGCTCACCATTTCGTCATTATGTGGTGTTTCACCATACCTTTTCTCCTTCAAAACTCCATAAAACATCATAACAAGAGGCCAACACGAGTGGACTACAAAATAGTCCACTAAAAGTGAAATAAATCGAACTCACGGCTTCCAATCACCGTCCCATGAGTTCTAACTATCAGGAAACGAACTTATCAACCTTCCTTGATATTTAAAAGCTTAAATACAGAAAGTAGGTGTTTTCTTAACTATGAAGTACCTTCCAAAACTCAAACTACAAAGAAAAAGAGAGGTGATATAGCGATAGTTACATGGTAAGGATCGTCCTAATGTTATCGCTTTTTGATTTCATACTCCGGATGTTAATCTTCTTTGTAACCCTTGAAGAGAGATTTAAGGGTAAGTTTTTGGGGGTTCTCTGGTCGTGCTCTATGAAAAATAAAGAGAAAGACAATTTAAAACCCTATATATATGAACTTTTGAAAAGTCAAAGAGGTGCTAGCTTGGCACCCTAGCATTGTCCCTTCTTCCGACGCGTATATCTTTTTATTTGGATGTTGTATGAACGAACGGTTAAGAGCGTTATAAACTAAATTCCAAGACCTTCAATTTGGTATATAATATTTCCCAAAAAGACCTCATATAACACACTAAATGTGTTGCTCAAAAATCTTCAGTGACTCACCTACTTGTCACATATGCAGTCTGTGCAGTCTCGCAAAATGGCACATACCTCAACACTCCAATATTGTATTGACAAACGGTTTAATGTGTTTGTCACGGTCCAAAATCCATAAGGTCGTAATGGCGCTGGACATCATTGTCAAGCAAGCCAATCATTAAATAAATTGAAATAATTTCCGATTTTAACATTTATGAAAAGCATTTCCTTTGACTTTATTACATATTAACTAAATAAAATTTGTTCAGTAAATACAATGGTATAAATAGTCCTATTTTAACAAATATATCCCAACACATCCTAGAACCCGGTGTCACAAGTACATGAGCAATTTCTAAGAATTTTACAATTTCTACAAAGCTTGTCCGAAATACAAGTGGACAAGGGAAAATATAATAATGTAATACAGTATGAGGGAGACTCCGTCAGCTGCGGATCGCCTCCGGATGATGCAGCCCGCCTAAGTCTCCAAATCCGCCACATCGCTATGAAGGTACCTGTGCAATAAAATGCACAACAAGTGTAGCATGAGTACAAAAACAACGTGTAATCAGTAAGTCGCCGCCTAACCTCAGAGAGGTAGTGACGAGAGGTCAAATTAGACACTTGCTAAAGGTCAATTTAGAATATTCAAGTGTGACATTAAGCATGATTATCATAGGCAGTTTATTAAAATCAGGGATAAATATTATCAACTCCGTTCACATTTAACACTTTATATCTTCGTCATATTAGTAACAATTAATCAACACGGGTGATTTAATCAGATAACAATTAATCAACGAGAGGGAAAACCTTCTTCCAAAATTTTCAATAACTTTAAATCTCTATCATTTCAATTGACAACTTAAAATCCCAGGCCAGTAATCAGGCAAAAATCATAGCAACTACATAGTAAATATCATGCGCAAGCAATGCCGAGGGTCGAACGGCGCGGACCAACAATAATAACTGTGCACTGCCGAGGGTCGAACGGCTCGAACCATAGATGCATCTATCTACCCGCTGGCGAATCGATCATGCGACGTGGTTATACAGACAAATAATAAGGCTAGCCTGCTCGTGAATCATACCTGCAACTCAGGTGCTAATCCAGATTTTTATCAAGAAAGAAGTTTTCTCAAGAAAGTGGTAAAATTCTTCTTAAAGGAACATGAGCTATAGTTTTTAACTCTTTGTTTTGAAACTCATTGCCAAGTTTAATGATATTCCATAATATAACCCTACCAGGTATACAATTATCCACAGAGGAATCAATTCTCTTTCTAGATGATTAAGAAAATGAACTCTAGTCTTCTTCAGATATTCAATTACGATTTCGATTATATTAGCAGTTTAATATTACAGGCAGGATCACATGTACAACACGTAAGGCATGCTAGTGGGTCCTAGACTATCCGGGCATGGCATAATAGTAGCTACGCACGGACTCCCATTACCTCGTGCATACGTAGCCCCCGAAGATAACAGCACGCACTTAATTAATTCACCTAGTGGGGACAATTCCCCCTCATAAAGTTATGAAGGAGACTTACCTCGCTCCGAAACTCCATAACCGGCTTCCAAGCCCTTCCGACGACTCCAACGGACGCACAACGCCCCAAAACTATCCAATTCACGGCAAACCAATGAAAATATACTCTAATATTTGCAACAATTTCAAATTATATAATTTCCCAACCCCGCTTAGTGAAATGACCAAAATGCCCTCAGGCCCACGTGCCCGGAATCCAAAATTTCTCGAAGATAAATACTACCCATAGCTTTACTAGTTCAAATATACAATTTACACTAAATTCCATGCTCAAATTCGTGGTTAAAATCCAAATACAAATTTCTAGGTTTTCTTCAAGATTTCCCAATTTTTCCACAATTTTTCATGTATAATTCCATGTAATAACCTTGTATTTATCTTAAAAACATAAAGAAATTTCTTACCTAGCAATGCATGAAGAAAATCATCTCTTGAAGCTCCTCAAAATCGCCCCACACCAAAAGAAAATGGGAGAAATGAGCCAAAAATCCCGTTTAAAATGATACACTGCCCAGGCATCCTTCTATGCGATCGCACAACATCAACCGCGATCGCACAAGCAAAATCCCAGAAGCCTCCTAGAAGACCCTGTGCGATCACACAATAACAGCTGCGATCGCACAAGCCAAAACCTGAAGCCTCATATTTTTCCTCTGTGCGATTGCACAACAACAGCTGCGATCGCATAGACCAGTGCAGCAACCCCCAAAACCCTCCTCTGTGCGATTGCATATATCCAAGTGCGATTGCACAAGCCAAATTACCAGACCCTATAATTCCTTCTCCGTGATCGCACCACTAGGGCTGCGATCGCACTGAACCCCCAAAACACTAGAAAAATAGCAGCACAAAAACACTTGAAAACAACCCGGAACCACCCCGAATCACACCCGAGTCCCTCGGGACCCCGTCCAATCACACGACTCAGTCCCATAACCTCACACGAAATTATTCAAGCGTTGAAATCACCTCAAACAACATCGAAATCACGAATCGCAACCCGATTCAAGCTTAATGAACTTAGAACTGTCAAACTTCCACATTCGATGCCGAAACCTATCAAATCACGTCCGATTGACCTCAAATTTTGCACACCAGTCATATTTGACATTACGGACCTGCTCCAACTTCCAGAATCGCATTCCGACCCCGATATCAAGATTTCCACTTCCGGTCGGATTTCTCGAAAACCTTCAAATTTCTATCTTTAGCCAAATGACTTCAAAATGACCTCCGGAAATCTGAATTCACTTCCGATCGCGCTCCCAACTCCAAAATCACCATACGAAGCTATTCCCATACTCGGAATCTCAAACGGACATCAACATCACTGAAATGCGCTTCAAGCCAAACTTAGCAAATTCCTTCAAAAATGTTGACTTCCACATTATACGCTGAAACGCTCCCGGGTTATCCAAAACCCGATCCGGACATACGCCCAAGTCTGAAATCATCATACGAACCTGCTAGAACCTTCAAATCCTAATTCGAAGGTCGTTTACTCAAAATTCCAATCAGAGTTGATTCTTCCAACTTAAGGCTTCTGAAATGAGAATTTTCTTTCCAAATCAACTCTAAACTTTCTGAAATTAAATTCCGACCACACCTACAAGTCATAATACCTGAAATGGAGCTGCTCACGGCCTCAAACCGCTGAACGACGCGCTAGAGCTAAAATCGACCGGTCGGGTCGTTACATTCTCCCCCACTTAAAAAAACGTTCGTCCTCGAATGTGCTAAGAATTGCTATGGAGTTACCTGAAATCACTATTTAACACCTCGAGCACCTTCCCGTGCTACCACAACCCTGTTGAGCACATTAGCTTGATCAAATCTGAAGATTTTCTTTTATCCATTTAATAAGCTCAGAACCTAGTTCCAACACTTGAAGTTCTCTGGCAGGCCTAGTTCCAATATATAAACACCGTATCAACTACCACACGATATACCAGAACATGACTGCATACCTTTGTTGAATCAGCACCATGCACTGCATAACTCATCATCTTACCACAATGGCACTCCCTGAACCTTAATAGCCAAAATTTCACGAATATGGTGCTCCCGATGCACCTCATAACAAATATACATGCATCCTACTATAATGCTGACGATACTACCACAACGGAGGAGATGCAGAATTTCATACCCAACTGCAGAGTTAACAAATCATTGAATATCTCATCTTGTCTAGAATCATCACCTCATTATGAACCTGAATAATGGTATTTATTCTTTAATATACACTTCACATAACCTTATCGCACTGATCCCTGATCCGATAATCTCGCCTCACCCAGTATGAGCTGCTCAGACAACAAATCACCCCAAACATGACCAACAGCCTCACATGATACCACATAGCGCCAATAGGCCATAACTCGAACATGATAATAAGAAACGACGCAGGAAGGGGCTATTCAACTCACGCAACTAATATGAACTTTTCTCAGAAAATAGGAAGTATAACATAAGAAAGAATAAATATAGGAACCTTACTCATCATCACACTGTTGCGGCGTGCAACCGGATCCGAAAAACATACCCGCGGCGACGTGCCACCCGATCCACACATAAAATTTACATAAGAAGATATATATATATATACGGAG
>MDKI01254289.1:0-56507 GCA_005239505.1 Nicotiana paniculata
ATATTAAAAGTTATACATTTTATTTTATTTTTTATTATAACTCAAAAACATTGTTTAGGATTATTTATGTTTTTTTTTTAAATTATACACTTATTGACAAGGAACCTACTCTTAGTGAAATATCGTTCATCTTTTTATTCTTTTAAAATAGAGTTCACACTAGACAAAATAATAATTTGGTTATTTCTTAATATTTGAAACTTTGAAAACAACTAAAATATTTTTTGTCAAATTATTCCTATTTGAATTAAGTATGAAGTCACAATATTTAGGACATTAAAATTAAGTAAACTTTTACCTTATATAAATTATTAAGAAGAAAGAAAAAACACCAGCAACCCAAAATTAGCAACTAAACCACAAAATCTTTACTTCGTTTATTTGGCTAATTTATTTAAAAAAACAATTTTAAGCAACAATTAGTGTTTGGACAAGCTTTTAAAATTACTTCTAAGTGTATTTTTCTCAATAGTGCATTTCAAAAATTGTTTTTGAAGAGAGACTATTTTTTTCTGCTTCTCAAAAACTGCTTTTGTGTTTCTTCAACAATACTTTTTTTACATTTAAAAGTTTGGTCAAACATTTTAATTTTAAAATAAAATATTTTTGGCTTGAAGAAGCTAGACCAAACGGGCTATAATGCTTGGCGCGAAGTAACTGAATGAACAGAGGTGCTATGGTAAGGGACTCACTTTTCCAAGCATGACACCCAAGATCGTCCCGCTAATGTCCATTCAAATTTGTCTTCCCTCTTAGTTTCCTTTTCTATTTTTTCCAGTTCTTCCCTTTTTTCTAAATTTCTTTTATTCTTTTCATCTTTGTCTTTCCTTCCATTGTATAACCCCATTTTTATTATACTTTTAAATTATATATTTGTTTTCCTTTAAAATAGATAACAATTAAATTCATAAATAATTTTAAGGATATGTAACTTCACTTGGCACAAACTGAGAAAATATTTAAATTGATATTAGAAATTGACCGTAAATAAAAATAAAGCAAACCAATGTGATGTGCGGCTTTGGCCCTCGAGCTAAGTCGCCCTCGAACCAAATGGATATGCTATTGAAAATATGAACTGAGCAACAAAGTACTGAAAGCTTAAGAGACAAAATGTAATATATTGATTTGTACTGCGTGAACGTCCTGCTTACAAAATGATTAGAACCCCATTTATATAGTAGAGGAGTTTTACTTATGGTACAATTCTAAATACAGTAAGAAATCCCATGATTGGTTGATTAACCGGCCTCGATTTGATTCATGCCGAGATTCCGCGTGATCCTTGCTCGATCGCGGATATCTCGTCTTTTCGTTATTTGGTTCGGCAGGCTTCCCTCGATCTTTATCCCCCTTGGTCTTCGATTTTGGCTGATCTCGATCGGTCCCCGAGTCACGAGCTTGGCAATCTAACCTCGAGTCATGATCCGGTATGACATGGGATCGAACCTTGGCCTGCCATACTTCGGTCTCGATTAATCATATAAAAAGAGCAAGCCTGATATTGACCATATATAGATAGTCCCCTCGTTTCTCAAAAATAAGATGATGAGAAACGATTTGAGCCCTTGATCTTGACCTCGGTTTTCATCATGACGTAAGCATCATGACGTAGGCTGCAGAGGTAACCGAAACGTCTCGTCGGTACAGTTCCCAAGGCATTTAATGCGCGTCAATCGATGGTCGACCGTTACCGGCGTTGAACTGTTATTGAAGAACCATAAATAGCCTCATTCTTCATTCCTTCAAACTTTACTTTCAAGTCTCTTTCACTCTAATCTTCACAATCCTTTGCCTTCACTCAAAGCTTTATATTTTCAGATCTTTGAGTTTCCTTGCTTGTTCTACCCCAAAATACAAAGTATTCCCTTTCAATTTCTATTCTTCTTTGCCCATAAAAACTAAATGGCTAAAAGATCAAAAATTGTTCCGCAAAAAGAAACTGCTTCCTCGTCCCGGCCGGCCGGCGAGGAACCAATGGTGGAGCCACGCCCTGAAGAGTTCTTTCCCGGAGGGTATGTCATCGACTCCGATTTTAAAGTTGAAAATACCTCCTTTGTTTCGGGTCGATGCGAGTCGGTATCAAGTTATATATGCTCGATACCCAGTAGTCTCTTTTCCTAAGTTAAAGAAGATTGCAACTGGGGTAAGAAGCATATGGTGGTGCCTACTCCAGAAGAGAAAATCACCATCCATGTGGAAGGAGTGAAAGAGACTTCACGCTGGGTCCCCTCGATCCAATCATCATAGATTTCTGCAAAAATTACGAGGTGACCCTCGGCCAAATTCACCCCTCTTTCTGGAGGATCGTGATACTACTCCGTTATTTCGTAAGCAAAATCGATGGGCTTCCTTTCACCCTTGACCACCTCATACGACTATATATCCCTCGACTCTATCAAGGTGGGCTAGTAAAGCTTCAACATCGGGCCATCAGGGCACCTTTCTTGAGCATAGACTAAGACAAAGATTGGGGCTGGATGGGCCGGTTTGTTTGAGTGAAGACCACGGACTTAATCTTGGATGATAGTATGCCATTTCTTGAGAAATGGAATATGAGACGTAAGCATAATTCCGTCCTTAATTTCTATTCATTGTCTTCATTTTTTCACCCTTTCTTATCGACGTTCTACTTGATGCAGTCGTTGCTTGGATGCCGGGTGCAGTTCCCCAGCTCAAGAACTGGGTCAGGAGCCTGTATCGCACTCGATACATGCCGAGCGTGCATGGCGCGATTTATCGAAGGGTCGGTGGGAAGCTAGCAGTCACGGTAAATTTTTTCCTTCCTAACTTAATGATTTGACCATTGTTCGAATATTTTCCTGAACTTACTTATTTTCCTTCTTTTGTAGGTCTCAGGAAGGATGTGATGATGAGGCCCTCATCTGGTTATGAAGAGATCGCGCCCCCACCATCTACCTCAAAGTCGGTAAAGGATAAAAACAGAAAAAGGGCTTCAAACTCTGAAGGGCAGAAACCCAAAAAGAAAATAGCCCGTAAACCAAAGGGGAATATCATCCCTCTAACTTTGGAGTCACTCCAACGGTTAATGGATGAAGAAGAAGACCTCGGGATGGTGGCTTGTGTGCGAGCTGACGTTGAGATTCGAGGACCTACTGAGCTGGTGAGGATTGAGATCGCTCTGCCTCAATTCAATGAGATTGAGGGGAAAACCTTGGCCAAAGTCCCCAAGCCAGAAAGAACTGAAGACACTTCACCTCGAGGTGAGAAGGTTTCCGGGGAGGCGGTTGATGCTGGTCCAAAAACCACGCTCAAGTCCCCCCTGAGATGAAGCAGTTCCCCAAAATATTTACTTGGGGTGATAGACATCGAATATTCCCCCTCGTCTCCTTCATTCACTGAGTCGATGATACAAGAAGCTGAGGCGGTGTAGACTTGTCACGGGGAAGGGGTCCATGGAGCAGAAGACACTTTCCATGGTTATTTTGTTGGAGTGGAAGATGTCACCGGTATGAGTGTCTTGGAGGTGCCAAAGAAGAGCTCGAGTGAGACTTCCTCAATCTTTAAACTGACCAATCAAGTTTTGGCCCCCGGCGCCAATCCTAAGCATAAGCGATCAATTATCATCTTGGTCGTGGAGGATGCTTGGGTTCTTTCTGCCCCCGTAGGGGTGGCTAGCTATCTCCGATGCTTTGTCGCAGAAGAAGACCAAGCCAATATGGATGAGGTAGAAGCACCCTGTCTTTTCAAAGAAGCCCAACATGCTCTAAACTGGTAATCCCAGATTCCTTTGTTGATGTCAATTTTTATACTTACACTTTTATTCCTTTATATAACTCCTTTTTCTATGTTTGTAGGCTTCGGTGCTTCATTATGAGGCTTTCTTCGATCACGAGGGGAGCTGAGTCGGTGCGAGGCCGAGATCCGAGGGCTTACTGAAGAAAAGGATGCCTTCAAGTTTCTCAGTGAGCAAAGAGAAAGGGAAGCCAAAGGCCTCCGTGTTGAGCTAGAAGTGGCTTAGAAAGAACACGCTGACCTGGCCGAGCAGGTAAGAAGAATCTTTGAAGTTAGTGATGATATTTCGGGTTGGTGGCTAATGGTTTGAACCCACAGGTCCAACAAAATCTTGATGTGATCGGACAACTCCATGAGGAAGTAGACACAGTGAAGATTGAGGCCGGGGAATGGAAGAAAAATATGGATCGCCTTACCTCAGAAAAGGAGACTGCCTGAGCCCAACTGGCCTCAGCTGAAAATCAACTCTGAAGCATGAAAGAGAAAACCTCGGTGCAAGCCAAGAAAATCGAGGAACTCCAATCTCAGTTGGGTTCAGCAATCTTTGATCGGGAGAAGCTGGTCACAGAACTTGAAACGGCCAAATCGGAGGTCGAAGTAACCAAGGCCAATGCCGATGCAGTGGTGGCTATTTATTGGGCCGATGCCGAAGCTTCTCAGGTCCGAGCAAAAGAGGTCACCGAAGATGCTCATGTTCGAACAAATTGGGTCGCTGAACATGCCAAATGTCAATCTCGAAGGGAGACTCTTGAAGAGATCCATGCTCGGGGCTTCGATCTTACATCCGAGAGCAAGAGCGCTAAGGAGCTTGAAGCTAAAGCCTGGGGGTTAGCTTACCCTGATGGCGATGATCCTGAGAGCTTGAACGGATCTGAAAGTGAAGAAATCATCGAGGGTGAAGATGTTGATTCTGGAGATGACTAGGCCTTTTATGATTTCAGATATATTGTGTTTCTCTCGAGGTCGTTTCGGCTTTTGTAAAGAATTTCCATCTGGCAGTGTTGCCCTTATAGATGACTTTTTGATGTATATATGAAACTTTTCTTCCCTTTTCAAAGGTCAAAGCGCCTTATAAAATCACGAAATTGTATGCTAAGGTTCGAGGTTGATACAATTTGATTAAAACCGAATCAAAGTAGCCTATAGACTTCATTATCAAGCGAGGACCCGCTCGAACTTAAAATAAGGTAGCTTGTAATGGCCTGACCGGTCGTTTTGTGTTCTAGGACCCCGTTCCCCTAAATGAGACTTCCCGAAGTTGCTTTTACTGATTTATGACTTGCGGGGACGGGTGGTTCGAGGTTTGGAGGAGTTTGGAATGGTATAGGAAAACTTAGTTCCTTAAGGTTGGCCTTAAAGGCCAAGTTTGACTTTAGTCAATATTTTTAGTAAACGACCCCGGAATCGAGATTCGAGGGTTCCGGTGGGTTCGTATGTCGATTTTGGACTTGGACGTTGGAACGGGTTTTGGATGACCCGGGGGCGTTTCGGCTCCAAATAGTGAAAGAAGAATTTTCTTAAGTTCAAGTTGAGGTTTGGAACGTGTTTTTGTGTTATCGAGGTCCAAACGGAATTCCGAGACCGGGAATAGTTCCGTTAGGTCATTTATGACTTGTTTGCAAAATTTTGTGTCATTCGTAGTAGTATAGATAGGTTCGGCGTATTGTAAGAGAATTCAAAGAACTTGAAGTTCTTAAGTTTGATCCAATAGGTTTTGGGGTATGATTTTTAGATTTAGCATTGTCTCGGCGTTCCGAAGGCTCGAGCAAGTCTGCATAATGATTTAGGACTTATTGGTATATTTGGATGGGGTATCGGGTGGGCCCAGATGCCATTCGGGCATCGAGCGAGGCAAAAACCAGCCCAAAATGACTGTTGGTGCACCAGACATGGTGTGACCGCACCTGCGGAGGTCATGTCGCAGGTGCGAGACCGCTCCTGCGGTCCAAGTCTCACAGGTGCGACTCCTGAGGGAGCTGCCCATTTACGCAAGTGCGGATCCCTTTACGCAGAAGCGGAGCCGCAGGTGCAGACTATGCTCCGCAGGTGCGAAACCAGGACCCCTTCCCCTTCTCCGCAGGTGCGAAAAGCTTGTAGGCAGTGCACTTCGTTTTAAACACGGGACTTAGCCATTTTGAACACTTCTCTTCATTCTTGGGGCGATTGTGAGAGCATGTAAGGAGGGTATTCGACCTAGCTACTGTAAGGTAAGTAATTCCTACTATAAACTTAGCTTAATACTTGAATTCCTAGGTTGATTAACACATTAAAGTAGTGGAATTCATGGGTTTAGAGTAAAACCTAGGTTTTTGACAAAAATAGAAAATTACCAAGAAATGTGTTATGGAATCGTACAAAACCCATATAATATTGATCCTTAGGCTATGGGTAAGTATTTCTTCCGAAAATTTTCGGAATCCGAGCACGTGGGCCCGGGGGTGAATTTTGAGATTTTGCAATTTAGGTTGAAATAATCATTTAAATATGAAATTTTCATAATTTTGAGTATAGATTGATTTATTTATGCAATATTTGACTAGTTTCAAGTCCTTGGGCGACGAATTTGGATTTTTGGGCGCGTTCTTGAGCCGGGAAGTAGGCTTGACACGAGGTAAGTCTCCTTTCTAACCTCGTAAGAGGGAATTGTCCCCATAGGTGAATATAAATAATTGCATGTTTTTATTTGTGGGAGCTACGCACGCACGAAGTGACGAGAGTGCGTGTGTAGCTACTATTATGTCGTGTCGGGGAATTTAGGATTCACAAGCATGCTTTATGTGCCGTAAAAAAAATTTTAATGCTAATTTAGGTTGTATAATATCATTGAATTATTAAGTGAACATCTAGGAAGTTACATTCTGAAATGTATATTATTGAAACCTTCTCTGTAAGTATATTCTTCACTGAATTTCTTGATTTCCTATTAATTATCTGTATACATATATGGGAACCCGCGTCGCATGTATGATTCCCGAGCGGGGTAGCCCTACCATAATGTCAACTGCGTCGCATGTTCGATTCGTGAGTGGTGTAATAGATGCATCTATGGTTCGAGCCGTTCGACCCTTCGGCAGTGCACATTTATTTTCGCGTTGTGTCAGTTGAGTCATCAGCCTATGATTTAAGCACCGGCAGTTCGGCCACCCAAAGGTGGAGGACAGGTTGGTAGAGGTCGTCCCGGAGGTGGAGGCCAGAAAGGGGGAGCCCGGCCAGTTCCTGTTCATTCCGGTGGAGGCCAGTCATCCGGCGCTCCAGCCAGATTCTACGCTATTCCGGCCAGATCAGATGCAGTGGCCTCAGACGCCGTGATCATAGGTATTTTTTCAGTTTATGGTAGATATGCATCGGTATTATTTGATCCAGGGTCCACTTATTCATATGTATCAGCCTTATTTGCTCGTTCCCCGGATATTCCTCGTGCGTCCTTGGGTACTCCTGTTTATGTGTCCACTCATGTGGGTGATTCTATGGTTGTGGACCGGATTTGTCGGTCCTGTGTGGTTACATTCTGTGGGTTCAACTCCAGAGCAGACCTCATGTTGCTTGATATGGCTGATTTTGAGGTTATCCTGGGCATGGATTAGTTGTCTCCCTGTCATGCCATTCTAGATTGCCATGCCAAGACTGTTACTCTAGCCATACCTGAGTTGCCGAGATTGGAGTGGAGAGGTTCCTCAGTTACTGCCGCTATTCGGTTTATTTCCTTCCTGGTTTTTGCCTCGCTCGATGCTCGAATGGCATCTGGGCCCACCCGATACCCCGTCCAAATATACCAATAAGTCCTAAATCATTATGCAGACTTGCTCGAGCCTTCAGAACGCCGAGACAATGCTAAATCTAAAAATCATACCCCAAAACCTATTGGATCAAACTTAAGAACTTCAAGTTCTTTGAATTCTCTTACAATACGCCGAACCTATCTATACTACTACGAATGACACAAAATTTTGCAAACAAGTCATAAATGACCTAACGGAACTATTCCCGGTCTCGGAATTTCGTTTGGACCTCGATACCACAAAAATACATTCCAAACCTCAACTTGAACTTAAGGAAATTCCTATTTCACTATTTGGCGCTGAAACGCCCCCGGGTCATCCAAAACCCATTCCGAACACGCGTCCAAGTCCGAAATCAACATACGAACCCATCGGAACCCTCGAATCTCGATTCCGGGGTCGTTTACTAAAAATATTGACTGAAGTGAAACTTGGCCTTTAAGGCCAACCTTAAGGAACTAAGTGTTCCTATACCACTCCAAACTCTTCCAAACCTCGAACCACCCGTCCCCGTAAGTCATAAATCAGTAAAAGAAACTACGGGAAGTCTCATTTAGGGGTACGGGGTCGTAGAACACAAAACGACCTGTCAGGTCATTACATTCTCCACCTCTTAAACAAATGTTCGTCCTCGAACGGGTCTAGAATCATACCTGGAGTGCTGAATAAGTGTGGATATTTGCTCCGCATGTCCTCCTCGGACTCCCAAGTCTCCTCCTCGACCGGTTGGCCCCTCCACTGGACCTTTACGACGGAAACCCTCTTGGACCTCAACTGGCGATCCTGCCTGTCAATGATAGCAACTGGCTCCTCCTAGTAACCCAACCTCTCATCTAGCTTAATGGTACTGAAATCTACCACGTGAGAGAAGTCAGCGTGATACTTCCGGAGCATGGACACATGAAAGACCGGATGAACCCCTGATAAACTAGGAGGTAAAGCAATCTCATAAGCAACCTCCCCAACTCGTCTCAACACCTCAACTTGGCCTATAAACCTCGGGCTCAACTTGGCCTTATTCCCAAACCTAATAATACCCTTCATCGGCGAGACCTTCAACAGAACCTTCTCGCCCTCCATAAATGATACATCACGCGCCTTCTGATCCGCGTAACTCTTCTGTCTGGACTAAGCTGTGCGAAGTCTCTCCTGAATCAACTTCACCTTTTCCAAAGCATCCTTCACTAGATCGATGTCATATAGCTTAGCCTCACCCGGCTCAAACCACCCGATGGGAGAACGACATCGTCGGCCATACAAGGCCTCAAATGGAGCCATCTCAATGCTGGACCGATAACTATTATTATAAGCAAACTCGGCTAAAGGCAAGAACTGGTCCCACTGTCCTCCAAAGTCAATCACACATGCTCTGAGCATGTCCTCCAATATCTGAACTGTCCGCTCCGACTACCCATCAGTCTGAGGGTGGAATGCTGTGCTGAGCTCTACCCGGGTGCCTAACTCACTCTGTATGGCTCTCCAGAAGTGCGAGGTGAACTGACGACCTCAATCTGATATAATGGACACAGGCACACCGTGCAACCGAACTATCTCCCGAATGTAGATCTGGGCCAACCTCTCAAAAGTATAAGTAGTAGTTATTGGAATGAAATGTGCCGACATGGTCAATAACTGCATCAACCTTCCGCAAGGTCCGAGGCAATCCAATTACGAAGTCCATAGTGATGCGCTTCCATTTCCACTCAGGTATAGGCATCTGCTGAAGTAGGCCTCTGGTGCTCATATTTAACTTGCTGGAAATTTAGACATCTAGCCACATACTCCACTATGTCTTTATTCATCCGTCTCCACCAGTAGTGCTGCCTCAGGTCACGATACATCTTTGTAGCACCCGGATGTATAGAATACCGTGAACTATGAGCCTCCTCTAGAATCCTCTCCCTCAGGCCATCAACATTAGGGACACATAAGCGACCCTGAAGTCTCAGAACACCATCCTCGCAAATAGAAACCTACTTGGCACCACCCTGAACCACTGTCTCCCGGAGAGCCACCAAGTGCGGATCATCATACTGCCGAGTCTTGATCTCCCCCAATAATGAAGACTGAGCCATCACATATGTAAGAATCCGGCTGGGCTCGAAAAGGTCCAACCTCACCAGGCGATTAGCCAAGGACTGAATGTCCAAAGCTAGAGGTCTCTCCTCTGCTGAAATGAAAGCCAAACTACCCATACTCTCCGCCTTCCTGCTTAAGGCATCTGCTACCATGTTCGCCTTGCCCGGATGATAAAGAATGGTGATATCATAATCCCTCAGCAACTCAAGCCGTTTGCGCTGCCTCAAATTAATATTCCTCTACTTGAACAAGTGCTGCAGACTGCGGTGATCTGTATAAACCTCACAAGGCACCCCATACAAGTTATGCCTCTAAATCTTAAGAACATGAACAATCGCCGCCAACTCCAGATCATGCACATGGTAATTCTTCTCATGAACTTTCAGCTTCCGTGAAGCATATGCAATAACTCTCCCCTCCTGCATCAACACACAAACCAAACCAACGCATGAAGCGTTGCAACAAACGGTACTTAGCCATTTTGAACACTTTTCTTCATTCTTGGGGCGATTGTGAGAGCATGCAAGAAGGGGATTCGACCTAGATACTGTAAGATAAGTAATTCCTACTATAAACTTAGCTTAATACTTGAATTCCTAGGTAGATTAACACATTAAAGTAGTGGAAATCATGGGTTTAGAGTAAAACCTAGGTTTTTGACAAAAATGGAAAATTACCAAGAAATGTGTTATGGAATCGTACAAAACCCATATAATATTGATCCTTAGGCTATGGGTAAGTATTTCCTCCGAAAATTTCCGGAATCCGAGCATGTGGGCCCGGGGGTGAATTTTGGGATTTTGCAATTTAGGTTGAAATAATCATTCGAATAGGGAAATTTCATACTTTTGAGTATAGATTGATTTATTTATGCAATATTTGACTAGTTTCGAGTCCTTGGGCGACGAATTTGGAGTTTCGGGCGCGTTCTTGAGCCGGGAAGTAGGCCTGACACGAGGTAAGTCTCCTTTCTAACCTCGTAAGAGGAAATTATCCCCATAGGTGTATATAAATAATTGCATGTCTTTATTTTTGGGGGCTACGCACGCACGAAGTGACTAGAGTCCATGTGTAGCTACTATTATGTCGTGTCGGGGAGTTTAGGATTCACAAGCATGCTTTATGTGCCGTAACAAAAATCTTAAATGCTAATTTAGGTTGTCTAATATCATTGAATTATTAAGTGAACATCTAGGAAGTTACATTCTGAAATTTATATTATTGAAACATTCTCTGTAAGTATATTCTCCACTGAATTTCTTGATTTCCTGTTAATTATGTGTGTATATATACGGGAACTCGCATCACATGTATGATTCGCGAGCGGGTAGCCTACTATTATGTCAATCGCGTCGCATGTTTGATTCGTGAGTGGTGTCATAGATGCATCTGTGGTCCGAGCCGTTCGACCCTTCGGCAGTGCATATTTATTTTCATGGTGTGTCAGCCGTACGTTCACGGCATGTTATGTGTTTGTTAGATGTTGGGTGTCATGTGATTATGTATCTGCTAAACACCATGAGAAATGAAAATTAGGTAAATTTTATGCTAGAAAACTTGACACGTACAGGTAATTGTAAAGGATATTTGATGTTCATGTCTTCATTATTATTCATGAATTGCCATTCCTGCTTATCGTTTCACTTAAAACATATTATTCTGACCCTAGTAAGTGTCACATTGACCTCTCGTCACTACTTCTTCGATATTAGATGGGATACTTACTGGGTACATGTTGTTTATGTACTCATGCTACACTCTGTACTTAATTGTACAAGTTCTGAGGCGGGTTCATCTGGGTATCAACCCGAAGTTCGTCCTTGATACATAACCTGGTCTAGACTCCACGGTGAGCTGCTTCTCTTGGCGACTCCCAGCAGCACTTTGGAGCTATTCCTTTTGCCATTTCTGTCTATACTTACTCAGACAGTATGACAGACTTCTAATTCTTTTGGTATTATTCTATTAGCTGCATGTAGACTTGTGACACTAGTTCCTGGCACACACGCTGGTAGACTTTATTTTGGAATATAAATTGTAAATTGCAATCTCATGATTATCTGTTTTGTATAAAGTTGTCTAAGTTATCTATTTCTACTTAATGCCTCAAAAAGAAAAACTAAGTTAAGCAAGTGTGGAAAAAAAATGTTTTGGTAAACTACATGGAACTCACTAGTACAATTGGTTGGCTTGCCTAACTGCGGCGTTGGGCGCCATCGCGACCTGGGTTGGGATTCGGGTCGTGACATAGCCCTTAGTCTTTCCAGTCGAGTGAGAATGATATCTTGAACTCGAAGTAAAAGTATCCCTTAGGCTTTCTAATCGAGTGAGCACTTACTCAGATTCGACGTAAAGTGGCCTTTGGGATCGATAGATAGTTCCCGAGTGAGAATTTGCTCGAACTTAGGTTAAGGTAGACCTTGGGCTTTATAATAGAGTGAGAACTTGCTCGAAATCGAAGCAAAATTATCCCTTAGGCATTATGTTCGAGTGAGGATTTACTCGAACTCGAGATAAGGTAGCCCTTGGCTTGATAGATAGTCCCCGAGTGATAATTTTCTCGAAGTCGGGTTAAGGTAGCCCTTGGGATTTGTAATCGGTGAGGACTTGCTCGAACTCGAATAAAAATTACCCCTTAGGCTTTATGGTCGAGTGAGGATTTACTCGAACTCTAGATAAGGTAGCCCTTGGGCTTGATAGATAGTCCCCGAGTGAGAATTTTCTCGAACTCGGGTTAAGGTAGCCCTTGGGCTTTGTAATTGAGTGAGGAGTTGCTCAAAATCGAAGAAAAAGTCCCTTAGGATATATGGTCGAGTGAGGATTTACTCAAGCTCGAGATAAGGTAGCCCTTGAGCTTGATAGATAGTCCCCGAGTGAGAATTTGCTAGAAGTCGGGTTAAGGTAGCCCTTGGGCTTTGTAATCGAGTGAGGACTTGCTCGAACTAGAAGAAAAATTAGCCCTTAGGCCTTTGTATTTTTGCTTTATTTTGTGTCTTTTTTGAAAGCCTATTTTTTGTTACGGATTGCGGATGACTCCGAACCATGTTAAACTGGCCGCAGCCTTTTAGTTTGGGTGTAGCCTAGTAAGCTTGCCTCCCCGGGTTATACATGCTTGCTTGAGACAACAGTCCCCGAATGGGTATGGCCGTGGATTTTGAAATTCGAGGGTTACCTAAAAGGTCTTATGTCCTCGATTCTCAACGGTTCGGTATGTTGGATTTTTATTTTTCGGACGGCAGTCCCCGAGTGTGGGGGTGATTATCCGAACTCTGGTTATGATCGGCTCTTGAGCTTGCTTCCATAATAGATAAAACCTAAGGAATTGTAAAGTAGAAAACTTTTTATAAGACATGAGATAATTGCAAGGAAAAATACTCCTCTTTATTCTTGTAAAAAATGATTACACATGCGTACATGTTTTGTGCCAAGGCTCGAGCATCCTATGTGGGAACAATTTGTTCGCTTTTTTGGCCCTTACAAGTCTCACCTGTCGAGAACCCGTTATTATGAAGTAATTTCCCCGTAACAAATTTGACATCCAAGGGCAATGCCACCCAGTATTCGAGGTTGATTGTAGAAGAACCTCGGGTACTGTTAGTGCTGTCTTTGACACCGATATGTGATTGGCCTTCGATCTTAAGTTAGTTTGATGCAGTGTTGCCTCTACGGTCTCCATTATACGGTTGATATCGATCTCTATTTGACCTTGGTTTTTGGTCGATGTCCCTCTTGCTTCTATCTATGGGCATGATAGGATAAACGAACCCAAAATGAACTCCCAATTGATCATCCTCGACCCTAATCTTCGACTGGTATCGATTGTGCAAATCGGCCCAAGTGACAGATGGATATTTGATCAAATTCTGCTTCAACCGTTGTGAAGCCACTGAACTTCAAGCATTGAAACCTTGAGTGAAATCTTGAACAACCCAATCGTTGGTGACCGGTGGTAAATCCATTCGTTCCATTTGGAGTCGAGATACGAATTCTCTAAGCATCTCATTGTCCTTTTGTTTTACCTTGAAAAGGTCTGATTTCCTTGTTGCGACCTTGATGTCCCCGACGTGTGCCTTTATGAAAGAATCTGCAAGGATAGAAAATGAGTCAATAGAATTAGACGGTAAATTATGATACCATATCATAGCACCCTTCGATAGAGTCTCCCCGAATTTTTTCTGCAAGACGGAATCGATCTCGTCATCTTCCGGGTCATTTCCTTTTATAGCACACGTGTAGGAGGTGACGTGTTTGTTTGGATCAGTTGTCCCATGTACTTAGGAATATCGGGCATACAGAACCTCTTGGGAATGGTTTTAGGAGTCGTGCTCAGGGGGGAAGGTTTTTGCACTAACTTCTTTGAATCGAAACCCTTCAAAATCGGTGGTGCCCCCAGAATTTGATCAAATCTGGAGTTATATGTTTCTAGCTTCTTGTCATTTTCTTCAATCTTCTTTTCCCCTGATTCAACCCAGTTTGTTAGCTCTTCGAGCATCTTCATGATAGTGGGATCGGTCCATGATTCATTATCGTTTGACCTTCTTGGCACTGATTCGGCCCTATGAACAACTTCCTGTGATGGCTCGGGCTCAATCCTTCTTGGTTCATGGTTCCAGTTTTGGAGTTGTGCTATTGCATCTTGTTGAGCCTACAACATTTCGAAGATCACCTGTAGGCTAATCTCGCCATCTTCACCGCCAGGGGAATTTCGAGTAGCTGATCGAGTACCCTCGCGAACACTGCTTCCGGAATCGACGACCAAATTTCCATTGGTGGCTACATACGAACTGACGTCGACTGGATTTACAGCCAGAATTCCATCGAAGCCAGCATGAGATACAACGTTCCCTGGTGCAATGTTCTCATTTTCGCCATGGTGGCTGAGATCATTATTGATGTGTTGAGGGGCTGACCGAGAGTTTAACATTTTTTATCCTGTAATCAAAGATACTTCAAACAACAAGTATAAAATAGTATGTGTTACGAAAGTTTGTTCCAAGCAACCACTATTATCCTTAGCCCTACAGTGGGTGCCAAACTATTTACTCTTAAAGCGGATAACAATTAAATTTATAAGTGGTTTTAAGGATATGTGATTTCACTTGGCACAAACTAAGAAAATGTTTAAATTGATATTAGAAATTGACTGTAAATAAAAACAAAGCAAACCAATATGATGTGCGGCTTTGGCCCTCGAGCTAGGTCGCCCTCGAACCAAATAAGTATTTTCACAAATCGGCCGCGACGGGCACCCGGTACCTTACTAAATCGAGTACCAACATAACGTATCTTTCGTATCATACTATTATAGGTAACTTGGCCAACATAACCACAACTCATAATGTATAACTATAAGTGGGAAAGCATTGTATCAATGAACCATCTTTCTTAAAACATGAATACATATGGGCCGTCAAGGCCTCTGACATACTGTACAAAATGAACCTCTATCTACAAAGCCTCTAAGAGTATTTGACATCAAATGGGATAGGGTACCAGCCTACCTATAAATCTGTAGCAAAATTATAACATGATGACTCATAGACTCGGCTGCACTCCGAAAGAGGTGGTATTATCGATCCTTCGTTGAATGCTAACCTCGTCTACTATGAGGGCTCATCAAGCTGATTGTCTATACCTACAGGCATGAATGCAGTGTCCCCAATAAAAGGACGTCATTACGAATAATGTATCGAGTATATAAGGCACATATATAAGTATATAAAGACATGAAAGAAACATAGAGTAAATGGCTCAACCTGTAAGTCTGGATAACTCTGTAAATCATGAAATACTTAGTGTCATGCATATGCTCATGAATGTCATATCATGCATAGGTACATGTGTTCATAATATCATCAAGTCTCTGAGGGCATCCCATCATATCATCTCGGCCACTGTGGGCAAAATCATCAATGTATACAGCTGATCAGGTGGTGGTGTGTATATAACACCGTAACCTTTTTCCATATCTCATATACATATAATATACATATATACGCGTATATAATTCCATCTGACCATGGTCAATGTACATGTATAAATAAATGCAATGCATGAGAAGTACGTCAATAAAATCTCTTAGAATGTCATACGACCATTATGACTTTGAGTAATATCATGAAATAAACTTTTTCAACTTACGTATTTTTCTGAGACCCATGAACAGATGATACGATAATACGACATATGGCGAATAAAGAACATAAGCATCTATATCATTTCTATTAATAGAGTCATTTATGAAAGTTGTGCATTTGCTCATTTCGTTTGTATCGTATGGATCCTGCCAAAAGGAAAGAAGGGATAAACTTAACATACCTGAGCCGATTCTCTTGAAAATACCTCTAACACACGCCAATCGCGACAAAACACATAACGGCAAGATCGAAGTAGGGAAAACTCCATATGATATTCTTGAGAAGAATTGTACCGTACTCCCTTAGAATTGCAAGTCACGTTGCTATTACATAACGTAATCTCGTATGGATTTTTGTTGTAGCTTCATCCGCACATTGTCAAAATCTTCATCCATATCGTTGTAGCTTCATCCCTATATTTTGTTGTAATCTCACAAAGTCATAAGCCTTTTCACTTTGTGAATTCAGAAAGGCCTTCTTAATAACATCTTTTCACCCAAAAATGAGATATGGATGTAAATAGTGCCACCATCTCCTTAGGTATAAGATTGTTGGAAATTTGCTACCATATTATCACAATACCACGTGGATTGTTGTCCCCCCTAAAAATTATCCAAATCTCACTTAAATAATTATCTACAAAATTCAATTTACAAGTTAATCTCCCACTTAAAAATTTATAATTATCCAATTATCTACATAATTAAGAATTATCTCAAATTACCTAAAATACTAATCACTTTTAACACACTTTATACACCTTACTATCATGGTCATATGGTACTTTGTATGGTACTAGTCCATAAATACCGGGTATTATAGTTCGGACTGTATTTTATCCCAAATTGTCAAACTTCGATGAAACTCATTTTCTTTGATTCGCTTACCCTCTCACCGTCACGAATTTACTTATCACTTGTTTGAAATATCATAATACTTATAATCTCCAAATAATAATGTAACGACCCGGCCGTTCGTTCTGAGAGTTTAGCCCATTTCCTCATTTCGGCTTCATTGCTTGTGTGGTTCATCTCTTTTGAGGGGCGTTGGGTTGGTTGACTCGAGTTCAGAGTGGTCGTGGTGAGAATTAAGGCACTTATCTCTTAAATGAGCTCAATAGTTGGAAAAGTCAATCGGGAATTGACTTATAGGTAAATGACCTCGAAATGTAGATTGTATGGCTCTGATAGCTTCGTTAGGTGATTTGGGACTTAGGAGTGTGTTCGGAATGTAGTTTTGAGGTTCGGTGTAAAATTAAGCTTGAATTGAGAAATGTTAGTTTTTGGAGATTTTCGATTGGCAGTGGGAAATAGGCTATCGGGGTCGAAATGGAATTCCGGAAATTGGAGCAGGTTTGTAGTGTCATTCTGGATGTGTGTGCAAATTTTCATATCATTCGGACGAGGTTTGGGTAGTTTCGGCATCGTTGGTAAATTTCGGAAGTTTGAATATCTTTAGGCTTGAATCATGGGTTGATTTGGTGTTTCGATGTTATTTTGGGTGTTCCGAGAGTTCGACTAAGTCTGGGTGATCATTTATGACTTGTTTGTATTTTTGGTTGGGGTCCCGAGGGCCTCAGGTTGAATTCGGATGAGTGACAACATGATTTTTGGCATTTTGGAGTTGCTGGTGGGGAACTTTCTGGTGTTTCCGCACCTGCGGATGGAGAACCGCGGGTGCGAGCCCGCAGAAGCGAACAAGGCTCCACATATGCGAAAGTTGGGTGTGTCAGCAAAGGTCGCAAGTGCGAGACTTGGACCGCACCTGCGGAGTCGCAGGTGTAGAGGATTGGTCGCAGGTGCGAAATTTCGGACTTAAGTCATTTTCGCAGGTGCGCACCTGGGACCGCAGGTGCGAGAAAAGGACCGCATGTGCGGTTATCGCTGGCAGAACCTATAAAAAAGAACCCTTAGCAAATTTTGGCCATTCTTTCACCATTGTTATTCGGGTTTGAAGCTTTTGAAGGTTTTTTAAGAGGAAAATCGATAGTTCTTCATTGAGGTAAGGATTTTGGACTTAAAATTTGTTTATATGTGATTAAGGGTCGGATTAGTGGTGGAACTTTGGGGAAAAACAGTGCTTAAATAGGTATTTAGGTCTTGTGATTTAGAGACCTTAAAATTGGAAATTTGAGGGGCCATTTGGACTCTGATTTCAGTGTTCTTGGTATGTATAGACTCGTGGGAGGATGAGGATTCTCGTGGTGTAAATTTCATCGAGTTCCGAGATGAGGGCCCGGGGGTCGGGTTTGACCAATTTCGGGATTTTTTAGTATTTTTGATAAATTTCGATTAGGATTCGTTCCTTGGCATATTATAATGATATACATCTTATTTTTGGTAGATTTGGAGCACTCGGATGCCGAATTTAGAGGCAAAGGCACTGCGGAATAGTATTTTATCCAGTTTTGAGGTAAGTAACGTTTCCAAACTTGGTTATGAGGGTTCGAAACCCCGAGCTAAATGATTTATGACTATAATTGAGGTGACACACATGCCAAGTGATGGGCGTGTGGGCGTGCACCGAGTATTTGTGGCCTGGCTTATCCCATGGCACCGCTTAGTGATTATTCCCTGATGATATGTGTGCTTCTATTAATGTGGTAATTTTGAACCTGTTAGAAATCATGTTAAGTATAAAAGCTAGGCTTCACGCCGAAAATGCTGAGACCCGAGTGGTCGTATATTACTGTCTCAATTTATGATTATTTGATTTCATATACTCAGTCCTGTTATAGCATATCACTTCATATCTCAGTCTCAGTATTGTTAATTATATGCATACTTATCATTGTTTTGGGCTGATGGATGCATCTGTGATCCATGTGAGTGAGACAGGAGAGTATTGACTGAGTGAGGCCGGGAGTTTGTTATTGAGACAGTTATGAGATCGGACTGCACACCGCAGCGATACTTAATCATGCCTTCGTTGTCTTGATATAGCGCTTGGGCCACTAGGGCTGCTCTGGAGTCTTTACACCCCTAGTGAGCGCATTGATATTGAGGGATGGATTTTCCCTTGGCATGGATCGTGTTCGAAGTGGATGTTATGTGAGGGATGGGTCGTCCCTGGACATGGATCTTGTCCGAGTGTTGTATTCCGTAGATGGACTTTCTCCGTGGGGCTTGATTGGCCTATTTCCTCAATATGAGTGACTATGGTCACCAATGATTATGTACATTCCAGGATGGACTTTTCCTTGGGCCTGAGAGCCATATACGGTACTGCGTGGACTGTTGTGTGAGGGTTGTGAGCACTATGTGCATATCCACACTGGTTTTACACATATATTTTTATGATGGCATGTAGAGTATACTGACATACTTGGCATATTTATTCATTCTGATAAACTGTTAGCATGTCTAATTTCTGTATATTGTTTATTGTAAATTCTGAGGTTTTGTCCGTCACTACCTCTCAGCCCATAGTTTGGGTTTGTTACTTCTGAGTTGGTATACTCACGTTACCTCCTGCACCTTGTGTGCAGATCCAGGTACACCGGGACCCGGTAGTGGATATTGAGCAGCTGTCGGAGTTTCATTAGAGTTGTCGAGGTAGCAGTTGGCGATCACGACCTCGTCTTCTCTTTCTTATTCCACCTGTTGCTCTTATTTTGAGACTATGTTGTCTATTTCTTTATTTCTTTATTTTATAATATAGCTGCTCATGACTGAGTGACACCGGATCCGAGGTTGGAGATTTTAATTTTTGTTTCAAATATTGTTTTTAAACTTCAGACTCTTAGTATTATCAATAATTCGTTTAAAAATCGCATTTTTACTGGAAATTGAATTTAGCTTAGAAACAAAGGGGCAACTTGCCTGGTTCCACGATAGGCGCCATCACGACTCCGAAATCGGGTCGTGACAAGATGGTATGAGAGCGCTAGGTTAAATAGGTCTCACCAGTCATGAGCAGGTTTAGTAGATTCTTACGGATAGGTACGGAGACGTCTGTACTTATCTTCGAGAGGCTATAGAACCCTTAGGAAAAATCCACATTATTGAATTCTGTCGTGCGACTCTGTTGAATTCTGGAACTAAACTTCTGTTGTTTTCATTCTCTCATAGATGGTGAGGACTTGATTTACTGATCGTGGTGATCAGACACCAGCAGGACCAACTGGAGGTCGAGGCCGTGGTCGAGGCTGTGGAAGAGGGAGGAGTGCAACCCGCTCAGCAGTCGGGGCAGTACCTGTGGACCCTCCCACTGCTCAGGATCAGGTCCCCGCAGTTGAGACCCCAACGGGAGAGGCTTAGGCACCAGCAATTCCCATTGTGATTCCGGGTCTTCAGGAGACCCTAGCCCAGATTATGACGGTGTGCACCAGCCTGGCACATGTTGTCGCCATGTCTAATACTGCTGCTACTTCTCAGGCCGGGGGAGGCACTCAGACTCCAGCTGCCCGGACACCTGAGCAGGTTACTCAGGGGCTTCAAACACCGGGGACAATTCCAGTCCAGCCGGTTGCCCCAGCTCGGGATTTTGTGGTCGCAGCTTTGGCAGATGACGAGCAACGCAGGTTAGAGAGGTTTAGTAGACTTCAGCCTACGACTTTCAGTTGTACTGAGGGCAAGGACACCCATGGATTTTTGGCTAAGTGTTAGAGGATCCTTCGCACAACAAGGATACTGGAGGCTAGTGGGGTCCCATTTACTACCTTCCAGTTCGCAAGAGATGCACTCGCTTGGTGGGAGGACTATGAGAGGCGTAGACCTGCTGATGCAGCATCCCTTACCTGGCGTCAGTTCTTAATTTTGTTCCTGGAGAAGTATATACCGCAGTCCCGCAAGGAGAAGTTGCATAGGGAGTTCGAGTAGTTGCGCCAGGAGGACATGACCGTGACGCAGTATGAGATGAGATTATCTGAGTTGGCCCGTCATGCTATTTGGCTAGTTCCCACAGATATGGGGAGGATCAGGAGGTTCGTTGATGGCCTCACTTATCAGCTTCGGATTTTTCTAACCAGGAGAGGGTATATGGCGCTTCTTTTGAGGAGGTGGTTGACATTGCCAGAGATATTGAGTCGGTTCGCCGCCGGGAGCAGATCGAGAGGGAGGCCAAGGGGTCTCGAGGATCTGGGAGTTTTGGTGGGGTTCCTTCAGGGGAACAACCTCAGCCCAGCAGAGGCCGACCATTCAGGAAGGCTCAGCCAGGTCGCTCAGGTTATCGTGGTGGATCAGTTGGTCATGATCCTCACAGTTTGCATCAGGTGCACCCATCTTTCAGTACCCTGCCAGCTCAGAGTTCATCTTGGACACCATCGGTTCAGAGTTCATCTATGCCTGGTTCTTCCAGTGGTTATCTTTGTGCTAGGGGTTCCCTTCGATCCCCAATGCCTTTCTCCGAGAGAGGTTGCTTTGAGTGTGGAGATGTGGGCCATATTAAGAGGTTTTGTCCTCATCTTACCTGAGGTACTTATCAGCAAAGGAGTCAGCCCGCGGTTTTAGACTCAGTAGTTGCACCGCCCGCCCAGGCAGCTAGAGGTGGGGGTCAGGCAGGTAGGGGCCGCCCTAGAGGGGGAGTTCGATCCAGTGGTGATCATGCCCGATTTTATGCACTTTCAGCCAGACCGGATGAGATGGATTCTGATGTCGTGATCCCAGGTATTGTTTCAATCTGTCACGAGAAACTTCAGTTCTCATTTGACTCCAGTTTTTCATATTCACATGTTCATCATATTTTAGCCCATTCTCTGTATACGCCCCGTGAATCTTTTGTTACATCTGTTCATATGCTCGCCCTTGTGGGTATGTTGTTATTACAGACCGCGTGTGTCGGTTGTGTGTGGCACCTATTGGGGGTCTGAAGACCCGGGTGGATGTGCCATTTCTGAGTATGATCGGTTTCGACGTAGTTTGATTTGATAGATGATGATACTTTTAGGTATGACTTAATGTAGGTTTTTTGCACCGAATCGGATTATTTGACTCCGTAGAGCTATTGTGAGGGTTTTAGTTAATGGCTATTGGGTTGATCTGTGCTCCGGGATGATCTAGGGATTTCCCGTCCCTGCTGCGGGGAGCGGTGATTCGTTAGTTTTAGGCACACATGGTGCAGTTTTGTTGTGGCCTTCTAGAGGAGTTGATTAAGGTAAAGTAGATGGGTATCATAGAGTTTGGACGTATGAGTTGTGTTGTTTCATATTCGTGTGATTTGGTTCAGGTGTATACGGTATGTGGGGGCGTGATTCTAATCTTGTAGATAAGTTCAAACGTGGGATTTGGGTTCTAAGGCATAGGGATTAGGTTGGATATAGTGGCATTCAAATGTGTTGTATTATTATATCGATGCGAGGTAGGGTGAAGTGGGGTCTCTCCAGAGTATGTGCATGGTAGGCTACACGACATTTTGGTTGTGTTTGGAACAACTCTTGGCACGTTCGAGGACGAATATTTGTTTAAGAGGGGAGAATGTAACGACCCGGCTGTTCGTTCTGAGATTTTAGCCCATTTCCCCCATTTCGGCTTCTGCTTGTGTGGTTCATATCTTTTGTGGGGCGCTGGGTTGGTTGACTCGGGTTCATAGTGGTCGTGGTGAGAATTAAGGCACTTAGTCTCTTAAATGAGCTCAATAGTTGGAAAAGTCAACCGGGAATTGACTTATTGGTAAACGACCTTGGAATGTAGATTTTATGGCTCGGACAACTTCGTTAGGTGATTTGGGACTTAAGAGTTAGGAGTGTGTTCAAAATTTATTTTTGAGGTCTGGTGTAGAATTAGGCTTGAATTGGGGAATGTTAGTTTTTGGTGATTTTCGATCGGAAGTGAAAAATAGGCTATCGGGGTCGGAATGGAATTCCGTAAATTGGAGCAGGTTTGTAGCATCATTCTGGATGTGTGTGCAAATTTTTATATCATTAGGACGAGGTTTGGGTAGTTTCGGCATCGTTGGTGAATTTCGGAAGTTTGAATATCTTTAGGCTTGAATCATGGGTTGGTTTGGTGTTTCGATGTTATTTTGGGTGTTCCGAGAGTTCGACTAAGTCTAGGTGATCATTTATGTCTTGTTTGTATTTTTGGTTGGGGTCTCGAGGGACTCGGGTTGAGTTCGGATGGGTGACAACATGATTTTTGGCATTTTGGAGTTGCTGGTGGGAAACTTTCTAGTGTTTCCGCACTTGCGGATGGGAAACCGCAGGTGCGAGTCCGCAGAAGCGGACAAGGCTCCGCAGATGCAGAAGTTGGCTGAGTCAGCAAAGGTCGCAGGTGCGGAGGATTGGTCGCAGGTGCGGAAGTCCAGACTTAAGTCATTTTCTCAGGTGCGCACATGGGACCGCAGGTGCGGTCATCGCTGGGCAGAACCTATAAAAAAGAACCCTTAGCGAATTTTGGTCATTCTTTCACCATTGTTATTCGGGTTTGAAGCTTTTGAAGGGATTTTGAAGAGGGAAATCGATAGTTATTCATTGAGGTAAGGATTTTGGACTTAAAACTTGTTTATTTGTGATTAAGGATCGGATTAGTGGTGGAACTTTGGGGGAAAATAGTGCTTAAATAGGTATTTAGGGCTTGTGATCTAGAGACCTTTAAATGGGAATTTGAGCGGCCATTTGGACTCCGATTTCAGTGTTTTTGGTATGTATAGACTCGTGAGAGGATGAAGATTTTTGTGGTGTAAATTTCATCGAGTTCCGAGATGTGGGCCCAGGGGTTGGGTTTGACCAATTTCGGATTTTTGAGTATTTTTGATAAATTTCGATTAAGGTTCATTCCTTGGCATATTATAATGAGATACATCTGATTTTTGGTAGATTTGGAGCACTCGGAGGCCGAATTTAGAGGCAAAGGCACTGCAGAATAGTATTTTAGCTGGTTTTGAGGTAAGTAACGTTTCCAAATTTGGTTCTGAGGGTTCGAAACCCCGAGCTAAATGTTTTATGACTATAATTGAGGTGACACACATGCCAAGTGACGGGCGTGCACCGAGTATTTGTGGCCTGGCTTATCCAATGGCACCGCTTAGTGATTATTCCCTGATGATATTTGTGCTTCTATTAATGTGGTAATTGTGAACCTGTTAGAAATCATGTTAAGTATAAAAGCTAGGCTTCACGCCGAAAATGCTGAGACCCGAGTGGCCGTATATTACTGTCTCAATTTGTGATTATTTGATTTCATATACTCAGTCCTGTTATAGCATATCACTTCATATCTCAATCTCAGAATTGTTAATTATATGCATACTTATCATTGTTTCGGGCTGATGGATGAATCTATGATCCATGTGAGTGAGGCTAGAGAGTATTGACTGAGTGAGGACGAGAGCCTATTATTGAGACAATTATGAGATCGGACTGCACACAACAGCGATACTTAAATCATGCCTTTGTAGGCTTGATATAGCGCTTGGGCCACTAGGTCCCCTCCGGAGTCTTTACACCCTAGTGAGCGCATTGATGTTGAGGGATGGATTTTCCCTGGGCATGGATCGTGTCCGAAGTGGATGTTATGTGAGGGATGGATCATCCCTGGATATGGATCTTGTCCGAGTGTTTTATTCCGGAGATGGACTTTCTCCGTAGGGCTGGATTGGCCTATTTCCTCAGTATGGAGTATCTACGGTCACCAATGATTATGTACATTCCAGGATGGACTTTTCCCTGGGCCTGAGATCCATATACGGTACTGAGTGGACTGTTGTGTAAGGGTTGTGAGCACTATGTGCATATCCACGCTGGTTTCATACATAAATTTTTATGATGGCATGTAGAGTATACTGGCATACTTGGCATATTTACTCATTCTGATAAATTGTTAGCATGTCTAATTTTTGTATATTATTTATTGTAAATTATGAGGTTTTGTCCGTCACTACCTCTCAACCCATAGTTTGGGTTTGTTACTTCTGAGTTGGTGTACTCATGTTACCCCCTGCACCTTGTGTGCAGATCCAGGTACACCGGGACCCGGTAGTGGATATTGAGCAGTTGTCAGAGTGTCATTGGAGTTGTCGAGGTAGCAGCTGGAAATCACGACCTCGTCTTCTCTTTCTTATTCCACATGTTGCTCTTATTTTGAGACTATGTTGTCTATTTCTTCATTTCTTTATTTTATAATATAGCAGCTCATGACTCAGTGACACCGGATCCGGGGTTGGAGATTTTAATTTTTGTTTCAAATATTGTTTTTAAACTTCAGACTCTTAGTAATTATCAATAAATTCGTTTAAAAATCGCATTTTAACTCGAAATTGAATTTAGCTTAGAAACAAAGGGGCGGCTTGCCTGGTTCCACGATAGGCGCCATCACGACTCTGAAATCGGGTCGTGACAAATATTGTCCTTAAATTGATGTCTATTATCTTATGACAAACTCAACGTACAATACTACATGGTGTAACATCATCGTAATATAATACTGCAGGGCGTAACATCATCGTAATATAATACTGCTGAGTGCAACATCGACGTAATACTTCGGGGTGTAATATCATTCCACCCTTTGGAACATTCGTCCTCGAATTTTTATTGATGCACTTATCATTTTCATAACTTATGTCTTCAGAATAATTTAGTACTCTCCTTTCCATCTAGACAATTGTTCTATGAATAATTCCAAAGGCCAAGGCATCCCCCTTTAGGCCTCTTTTCACACCATGACTTGTGGTCGGAATCATTCCAATCTCGTAATTGTTGCTACCTTCTATCATGCAGCCTGTACGAATCTGACCTTGTAAATGTGCCTATGCGACTCTTCTCTCCTTTTTCCTCCAGCTTTTAGCCAATCTCTAGGCCTCACTTTGTAAACATATACGGAGCTTGATAAGATGTCTCTCTAGGCATCTATAGGTATACTGAAGTTCTTCGCTCGATACTTTGTTGAAATTACGACTATTGATATATCTTATTTCATACACCCAGTTATCCATCCATATGACTTTACTGCATCTAGGTAGTCCTTTAATGCTTCTTCATTACTGTTCATCTTAAGAATGATGGCCTAATCTCGCTTCCTACTGTTGAACTTTTATCCATATATTGTTGATTCACCTTAACGTTGATCTATAATCTACCACTAATAACTTGACCTCTTATGTAACACTACTTCTAGGGCTCATGTCTCATCGGGGAACATCTGAAATGATTAGACTGATCCACCTGGGGCGATACCATACTTTCGTAACCGTATTTCATAGCATCCCATTGTGATTCACCTTACGTGAGTATTTTAATCCTATACAATTCATGAAATCCTTTTTTTCTTCAAATCATTACTCAATCAAAGGCCCAAATGTCATCTTTTATATATCACAATTACACCCTCATTCTACTACCGGGGCAGCATTCCATCCCTTCTAAATGCTACTAGGCCTAGACTCCTTTGAGTTCATTCAGGCTATACTGAGCTTTCTATAACCTAGAAAAACCATCAGCTCCTTTTGTTTTCATGGGCTTAATCCTGAGGACTTATCCATTCTCGTCACCTTCTCACTCGTCCTTGCTTATCCTTACTCATGCCTTCCTAAAACCTTGTCGCTTTGCCATAATTTAGCTTGTGACTTACACATATCTATTTATATTACTCACAACCTTCCTTCAGCTCGCTTGCACCATAGATTTCCTTGTGTTATTCTGGAACAATAAGCGAGATATCACACCGTCTCAAACTCTTCTTTACTCTTTTAACTAGACCTCTCGATACCTAGAAATCATGGGCTGGAAGATATGCCACTAATGACAGCGCTATCATTTCTAGATGCTGAATCCCAGCGGTTCTAGCCCTCTATCTGAAGTATGGACTATTCACAACCTTCTGCACTTGAGTATCTCGTACGTTGTTCACATGTACTTTACTTGCCTTAAAATCTCGCATCACATCTTTTATTTCTTTCATAACCTCCCTTCCACATAGGTGTGGTTCACATCCATAACTTGAAGCTCTATTATAATATTTGCACTTCTGGTGTATACACAATCCGGTGAGAGCTTCATACTGACTTCTTATGAGGTTGGTACTCTTTTGACTAGCTTTATCGTAGAGCCGTTATAGAATATGACTACTGTACTATATCTCTTGTACCTCTAATATTAAGAGTGATCCTGCAATGTTCTCAATCACGAGGTCTATAATTTTCTGGGTCCAATGGTCAGACTCCTGATTTACTTAGTTGGTGTAATTCTTTAGTTTCCTCTTCCCTTTGATCAACCTTTATGTAGGTTTAAGCTATCTTCCGATCTGGGGCTTATGGTATTAGTTATTACTTTAGCCTTCCACGGATGCTATGGAATATCCATGATACAATATTCTAACAATTCAATCCTTTGTCCATGACCTGGATTCAACTCCTTCTTTTTAACTTATACTAGAGTCTTCTACAGCTGTATGATTGTCAACACATATGCTACACGGATAATACTCTGAAATCTTAAGTGCGTTCATAACCTAACTAACTCTGGATCATTGATTGAATAATTCTTTTTTTCCTTCTCAACTTTCTTTAAATGCAAGCAATTGCTTTTCCTAGTCCTTCTACCACTTATCACATGAATACTTGGCTTATTTTAGTACTCACACATATTGGAATTCCACAAAACCCATATGATCTTGAATATCACCTTTTGATTTTTTTTTCTTCCTGTTCATTATCCACGATAGGTGTTATTTTCTTATGGAGTGCATATAATGTTGTCGTTAGACTGTTGTTACAAGACCATTTCCTCTTTAGGTCACTGTGCTTAGGTCGAAGACTTCTTCCTTATTTTCTCAGCTAGTCTTTCGTTGTAGTACTTAGGGAAGACCATCTGACTCTTGTAAATCTACGAGCTTATCTCATCGTATACTTGACGGAACTTTTGATGTTCTTCCTCGCCTATAATTATCTGTACTTACTTATTTCCGTAACACTCATATGGTACCTTTAACTATCCCAACTCCTATCTGAATATTTCTCAAGTATTGCAATGTCATATATGCGAGGCGGAATTCACTATATGGGTTTTACTATGTTTATCTTGCACGATATGATGATTTGTCAGTGTCCTCTTGTCTAGCCATTAACTAGGCTCTTCCTGAATCAACTACTAACTACTTGTTGGCTCATTCTCATATCAATATTCCTCGTAGTCTTTATTGGGTTATTTCCTTTGTCTTAACTTACCTTTCGCACTGGCTCCTTATTTATCAATAACATCCTGGGCAGGAACCCTTACTTCTTTTCCTTGACGTCGTGCTTGCATAATGTTCGGGAATCGTAGCATATTTGTCAGATTCGGATAAGTGCAATCTCATTCCTTTCTCATTCTTACTTTATCATTCCATAGTTACTAGAACCACTTAATTCTGACTTAATGCACATCACTCCATATTCCCCTTTTTAGGGGAGTACAAAGATTTAGTGCAACGACAATCTTCTTATAGATGTTTTATCTCTTCATCATTGGCGTCTTTTCACATCATCGATGAACCTTACTCGCCTTGCGGTAATCCTTTTGTACCAAGGATAACAAAATTTCTTACTCACGAGGGTGACACTTAGTGTAACTGGAACATATAGCCCATTAAGTTTAACTTTGCTCACATTGCTTGCTTTAGGGAAGCATCCTCCTGAATGACCTTTAAAGGTTATTCTTCTGTCGTCCATTCTATTATCGCCAGAACGCAATCTCTGAAATTCTCATGACACCGGCTATTATCAAATCACTCAGTCCCTAATTTATGTTTAGTTTATCTTGTTCATCCGTCCATACTTATTTCTATTACTATGGGGTCTAACTTTTCATTTTGGTAATCACATTAGAGTCACAAACTTATTTCTCTAAATGAGGATACGATTTTATGGCCTATACTCTTTTGTTGTCTCAAGGCTTGTCACCTCTCATCTTTTCCCTCCCTCGACTATAGACTCTGTAATACTGTCATTTTTTTTTCTACCATTGTCATCCATGTATCACATCTTGCTCATAATACTTCATTAACTCTCTTCTTATTTCCCTGCTAACGTTTATGCCTATCACTTTATCCTGAAAACTCCAACAAGATATTCTTTTGCTTTAAGCTCCCCTTGCTCCATCCCCTGGCTCTTTGGGTTGCCTAACATTCTCGCTCTATTAGGAACGGGAGCCACACTAAGGTAATATTTATCCCTTCCAGGCTTCCATCGCCTATATTCTTGTTTTTTAACATTCTAGTATTCATATCTAGCTATACTATTCTAGAGTGCACCATCCGGGAGTCTAAGACAATCCATTCACCATCTTGGGTTACTCTAACCCCAGTCGGATCCTGATATCCCTTCCTTCTCCTAAACCATATATGTTAGCTCCCACAGGCATAACTGAGATCGGTGTGACCAATTGTACATACCTATATTACTGTTGAAGGTAGCTCAAAATGCAATCTCTCTTCCGGAATGGTAAATAATGATAATTTTCACTAGCTGGGTACCCCGTACCCTTCTTCATCTTGCTTCTTTTACTTGTCAAAACTTGTATCTACCTCCTGAATTTTTCATTGCTTTTCACCATATGGGTAGATATTCTTGCCTTAAGGCTCCTTATCAAAAAGCTAACACATTTTAGTACGCACATGATCTGCTGAAGACCTTACATTTACTCATCATAAGCATCATAAAAAATCGAGTTCCTCTGATTCAACTCTTTCATAGCCACATTCAATCTCTTACCAACTGTCTTTTTGGATGTAGAACATATAATTTAGGAATTTGAATTCCTACAATTGAGCTCTATCACACGATCTAGAGTAAGACGAAAGAGTGACAGTCCTAAATTCCCTGTAGCCTCCTGCTTATAATTGTGGTGCACAACATACCCATAAATAAGACTCTACTAGACACGGCTTGTAGACTCCCTAGGACAGAACTGCTCTGATACTACTTTGTCACGATCTAAACCGATGGGCCGCGACGGGCACCTGGTACCTTACTCAACCGAGTACCAACGTAACGTATCTTTCGTATCATACTATCATAGGTAACTTGTCCAACATGGCCACAACTCGTAATGTATAACTATAAGTAGGAAACCACTGTATCAATGAACCATCTTTCTTAAAACATGAATACATATGGACCGTCAAGGCCTCTGACATACTTTACAAAATTAACCTCTATCTACAAAGCCTCTAAGAGTATTTGACATCAAATGAGATAGGGTACCGGACTACCCATAAGTCTGTAGCAAAATTCTGACACGATGACTCATAGATTCGGCTGCACTCCGAATGAGGTGGAGCCTTACTGATCCTTCGCTGAATGCTAGCCTCGTCCACTATGAGGGCTCGTCAAACTGATTGTCTATATCTGCAAGCATGAATGCAGCGTCCCCAACAAAAGGACGTCAGTACGAATAATGTACCGAGTATGTAAGGCACATAAATAAGTATATAAAAGACATGAAAGAAACATGAAGTAAATGACTCAACCTGTAAGTTTCGATAACTCTGTAAATCATGAAATACTTATAGTGTCATGCATATGCGTATGAATGTCATGTCGTGCATAGGTACATGTGTTCATAACATCATCAAGCCTCTGGGGGTATCCCATCATATCATCTTGGCCACTGTGGGCAAAATCATTAGCAACGCCGTAACCTTTTTCCCATATCCAGTGGCAGACCCAGAAATTTGCGCAAGCGGGATCAATTTTAGAAGTACATAACTTCAGTAGTAAAATAGTATTTTTCAAGTGGGTTCAAATAAATATTTATACAAAATTTACACAGCTTTAATCCTAATTTATAGATATGCACAATATTATTTTTTGGTGAAGCGGGTTCCGTTGAACCTGCTAGCCACCACTTGGGTCCGCCACTGCCATGTCCCATATATATAATATACATATATACGCGTATGTAATATCATCTAATCATTGGTCAATGTACATGTATAAATAAATGCAATGCATGAGAAGTACATCAACAAAATCTCTCGGAATGTCATAAGACCATTATGCCTTTGAGTAATATCATGAAATAAACTTTTTCAACTTACGTATTTTTCTGAGACCCATGAACAGATGATAGGATAATACGACATATGGGGAATCAAGAACATAAGCATCTCTAACATTTCTATGAATAGAGTCACTTATGGAAGTTGTGCATTTGCTCGTTTCGTTTGTATCATATGGATAATGCCAAAAGGAAAGAAGGGATAGTCTTAACGTACCTGAGCCGATTCTCTTGACAATTCCTCTAACACACGTCAACCGCAACGAAACACGTAACGGCAAGATCAAAGTAGGAAAAACTTCGTATGATATTCTTGAGAAAGATTGTACCGTATTTCCTTAGAATTGCAAGTAACGTTGCTATTACATAACGTAATCTCGTATGGATTTTTGTTGTTGCTTCATCCACACTTTGTCAAAATCTTCATCCGTATTGCTGTAGCTTCATCTGTATATTTTGTTGTAATCTCACAAAGACATAAGCCTTTTCACTTTGTGAATTCAGAAAGGCCTTCTTAATAACATCTTTCCACCCAAAAATGAGATATGGATGTAAATAGTGTCACCACCTCCTTAGGTATAAGATTGTTGGCAATTTGCTGCCATATTATCACAATTCCACGTGGTTTGTTGTCCCCCTAAAAATTATCCAAATCTCACTTAAATATTTATCTACAAAATTTAATTTACAAGTTAATCTCCCACTTAAAAATTCATAATTACCCAATTATCCACATATATTAAGAATTATCTCAAATTACCTAAAATACTACTCACTTTTAACACACTTTATAGACCTTACTATCATGGTCATATGGTACCTTATATGATACTAGTCCATAAATACCAGGTATTATAGCTCGAACCGTATTTTATCTCAAATTGTCAAATTTCGACGAAACTCATTTTCTTCGATTCACTTACCCTCTCACCGTCACGAATTTACTTATCACTTGTTTGAAATAACATAATACTTATAATCTCCAAATAATCGTGTCCTTAAACTGATGTCAATTATTTTACGACAAATTCAACGTACAACACTACATGATGTAACATCGTCGTAATATAATATTGCGGGGCGTAACATCATCCTAATATAATATTGTCGAGCGTAACATCGACGTAATAGTGCGGGGCGTAACAAGTATGCTATTGAAAATATGAACTGAGCAACAAAGTATTAAAAGCTTAAGAGAGAAAACATAATATATTGTGTTGTACTACGTGAACGTCCTGCTTACAAAATGATTCGAACTCCCTTTATATAGTAGATGAGTTCTACTTATGGTACAATTTTAAATACAGTAAGAAATCCCATGATTAGTTGATTAACTGGCCTCGACTTGATTCGTGCCGAGATTCCCGCCGTGATCCTTGCTCGATCGCGGAGATCTCGTCTTTTCATTATTTGGCTCGGCAGTCTTCCCTCGATCTTACTCGATCTCTATCCCGCTCGGTCTTCGATCTTGGGTGATCTCGATCTCGATCGGTCCCTGAGTCACGAGCTTGGCAATCTAACCTCGAGTCATGGTCCGGTTTGACATTGGATCGAACCTTGGCATGCCATACCCCGGTCTCAATTAATCATATAAAAATAGCAAGCCCAATCTTGACCGCATACAATATTTGCTTCTGTTTTCTTTTTCTAGACCTCAAAATTCTTATTTGAATATGATTACTTTTTTTATCATCTAACGTTAGTTTTCCCTTGATTTCAAATAAAGGACCAAACATCTCCATTTTGATTATCGTATATTTAATTATGCACCAAAATCTTGTCGAACAAAAAAATAATTTAAAATGGTCTCGAACCGAACTAATTCAAGAATAGAGCAAACCGACCAAATGTAAACGCTATTAATCTTGGATCCGCTTGTGCTTGTTATAGAAAATGTACTTTTATTTATTTAATTAAACATCATAAGAATTAACTATTTAGATTATAATGTCCTGCGTCTCCTCAAATGATGATGTTAGAAATCGAGTTTGAATCAAATCTATGATTAAAGAGTGAAAATCTATTTGACTATGAATAAATCATTTATTACCTTTTTTTTTTTGCATAATCATTTAGTATTTACTATCCCGACTAATTTAGATTTTGTTGCAAAGAATCTTAAAAAAAATATTTTTTTTGAAGATTTTCTATTCTCAATATTCGAACCCGTTAATGACTTCTTTACCGCAAAAGAAGGGGTAAATATAAAAATAATATTCTAATAATATTAAAGTGAACTAAACAAAAAAGAAAAAGAAAAAAAGAGGGTGCTTGATACGACGTCGTGACCAAGTTTGACGTCTGATTCAATTAGCTTGTCGCCCAAGAAGTATGTATTGCTTTATCAGTGAGGCAATACCAAAAAGCGTAACATAATTTGAGGGAAAGAGCATTCAATAGCAACACCACTCAGAGATCGGAAGAAACTTCAACACACAGAGCCCAAAGTTTCCGGTAGCTTTTACTTATAGCCATGGCTAGATATGATAGAGCGATCACAGTGTTCTCGCCGGACGGCCACCTATTCCAAGTGGAATACGCACTCGAAGCCGTACGCAAAGGTAACGCCGCCGTTGGTGTACGTGGCACTGACACTGTTGTCCTTGGCGTCGAAAAGAAGTCTACTCCCAAGCTTCAGGACTCTAGGTATATCTATTTTTGCAATTTATTTGGTTTTAAGATCTAAAAATGCAATCTTTAGGTTTGCTTATAAAAAAAATGTAATTTTGATGTTCACTCTGTAATTCCGCGAGATTTAGGGTTTAATGATTTTTCTGGGTTTTGACCTCTTACTTTTGTGACTTCTTTTATCATTTTTTTTGGGTGTGCACATGTAGTCATTAAGGGTGTTTTTGGTATAGCGGAAAATGTTTTCTTGAAAAATAAGTAGTAATCTTATTCATTTTTCGGTGTTTGATTCGCAAATTAAGGAAAATATTTTTTCAAGAGTATCCATAAATAATTTTGATACAATAAACATGAAGCCATAAACTTTTGAACCAATAAATTTCATAAACTTCTGAACCGCAAAACTTTCGAACCCGTAAACTTCGAAACACATAAACCTCCGAACTCATAATTTTGGAACTTGTAAAATTTCGAACCTGTAAACCGAAAGATGAAAAAAGTACAACAACAACATACCTAGTAAAATCCCACTAGTGGGGTCTGGGAAGAGTAGAGTGTACGCAGACCTTACCCCTACCCCGTAAAGGATAGAGAGGTTGTTTCCGGGAGACTCTCGGCTCAACAGGAGAGACAATAATATCAGAAAAGAAACAAGAGAAAAGATATGTAACAACAAAAGATGCCAGAAAAATAACAACGGATAAGTGAAAGGATAATAACACGAAACTATGCAAAACAACAATGTGAACATAACATAGACCGCTAACAAACCTACACGAAACTCTATCAGACTACCCGATACAAAGAGGGAAGAACTCTCGACTACCCCCTAGCCTACCACCTTAACGCTCGACCCCCACATGTTCCTATCAAGAGCCATGTCCTCGGAAATATGAAGCCGCGCCATGTCCTGTTTGATCACCTCGCCCCAATACTTCTTAGACCGCCCTCTGCCTCTTCGCGTACCTGCCAAAGTCAACCGCTCACACCTCCTAACCGGTGCATCTAGGCTTCTCCTCCCCACGTGTCCAAACCATCTAAGCTGCGCTTCCCGTATCTTGTCGTCCACAGGAGCCACGCCCACCTTCTCCCGAATATCTTCATTCCGAATTTTATCCAGCCTAGTATGCCCGCACATCCATCTCAACATCCTCATTTCTGCTACTTTCATCTTCTGGATATGTGAATTCTTCACTGGCCAACACTCCGCTCTATACAACATGGCCGGTCCAGTGTTGTTATAAGCGATCGCTTCTCGCTTTAAGCGTTGAAGCGAGACACAACGCAGCCCCAACGCTTTTATGGCAGAAAAGCGGCTCACATAGAAAAAGCGCACGCTTTTCTCGCTTAAGCGAGAAGCGACGCGGTGAATAAAGCGAGGAAAAGCATGCTTAAGCGACGGAGCAACATCTACTAGGGTTTTTTTTTTTAAAATTGGGAAGCTTGTTACGCTTCTTCTCCAGCGACGTGAAAGCAGCGACTGCGACTCTTCTTCTCTCTTCTCTTCTTCTTCTCCAGTTCTCTGCGAGACTGCGACTCCTTTTTTCTCTCTTCTCTTCTTCTTCTTCTTCTTCTTCTCTCTTCTCTTCTTCTTCTTCTTCTTCTTCTCTTCTTCTTCTCCAGTTTTCTGCTCACTGTTTTCTGCCCTATAGTTAATTTTTTTTTTTTTTTTGGTTGTTGATTGTAGTAAATTCAATCTTGTTATTCAATGGCATCAAGCCAAAAAAAAGATCCAACTTGGGCGTATGGAGTTGCAGTTGGCAATGGTTACACAAGAGTGCAATGTATCTTTTATCAAAAAATTTATAACGGTGGAATACATCGTCACAAGAGACATCTAATTGGTGGTTTTAGAGATGTCAAAGATTGTCCAAGTGTTTCGGATACTATTAAGAAAGAAATTAGAGAGTATGTTGAGAAATAAAATGAGTTAAAAAATCCAATGAGTCATGCAACATCTATGTTTAATCTTGATTAACATAGTCAAATGGATGATGATGACCTTGAAGTCAATGATATAATGAGGCCACCTCCCTCTAAATCTAAAAGAAAGAATTCAACAAGTGGAAGTGCATCATCCACCGCCCGTGGCAATGTGAAAGGTCCTCTTAATCTTTTTTCTCACAAAAACCAAATGAAAAGGGAAAGGGTGAAGCTATTGACTTAGAGTCTTGTAGGAAGAGTTTAAGGGAGCGTGTTGTAGATGCTTTTGCTAGGTGGATGTATGATGGGGGGGGCTCCCTTTTAATTGTGTGAATTACACCGATAGTTTGGTGAATTCATTGAGGCCGTAGGCCAATATGGCCCGGGAATGAAGCCCCCTACTTATCACGAAGTAAGAGTTTCTTGTCTAAAAAAGGAGGTGGAGAAGACAAACAAGATTGTCGAGGAGCATAAGTACTCCTCTTAATTACTTTTTACATCTTATTATGTAGATTCATACTAAGAAGAGGAACAAGCTTGAGCTAAAGAAACTCAATGATCTCGTGTTCGTAAAATATAATAGAACATTGGCTCGTCGTTACAAAGCTCGCAATATCATTGATCCAATTTTATTGGATAACATTGATGAAGCAAATGAATGGTTAACCGGAGCCCCTGAAAATCATGAAGAAGAAGAAGTGTTTGAAGGAGAAGGTCTCACTTTTGGTCATGTTGCTATGGCAAGTGGAGTTGAAGAGAATGTTTATGGTTTTAGGGGAAGCTCTTCAAGGAGCAAAGAAAGAGTATCTACAAGTACAAGTACATGTACAAGTAGAACCGTAATTAATGAAGCCTCCGATGAAGAAGAAGAAGAAGATGACCAATATAATAACTCGGACATGATGACACTTCAAGAGTTTGGAGATCTTGTTGAAGAATAGGATGTTGCTACTTTTGTGATTTTGTTTTGCATTTGTTTGCTTAATATGTTATGACTTTTGAGGATTATTCACTATCTAGTTTTAGTATCTATTATGTGCTTCTTGATTTAAGAATTGAAATATTTGCTTAATATGTGTTCTATGCATATTTTATTTTTTTAATTTATGTGTTAAATTGCGCTTCACATGGAAAAAGCGCGCTTCGCTTCTCGCTTCAGTGAAGCGAGGCCTCGTCGCTTTTTTGCGCTTAACGCTTTACAGAACACTGAGCCGGTCTAACCACCGCTCTATAGAACTTACCTTTGAGTTTCGGTGGCACATTCTTGTCACACAGGACTCCAGACGGTAACCTCCATTTCATCCACCCCACCCCAATACGGTGTGTAACATCTCGGTCGATCTCCCCATCTCTTTCTCGTCAATCCTGACTTCCACATCCGCTTCCCCCGTCACGTCGCTGAACTTACATTCCACATATTCCGTCTTAGTCCTACTCAATTTGAAACCTTTAGACTCCAGGGCCTGCCTCCATACCTCCGGTCCCTCATTAACACCGCCTCGGGTTTCATCAATCAGAACTATATCATCAGCGAACAACATACACTATGGCACCTCTTCTTGGATATGGTGTGTCAATGCGTCCATCGCTAGAGCAAATAAGAACGGGCTGAGCACAGATCCTTGGTGTAACCCCATAACCACCGGAAAAGGCTCTGAGTCACCTCCCACAGTCCTAATCCGAGTCATAGCTCCATCATACGTACCCTTTATTGCCCTAATGTAAGCCACCGGCATACCTTTCACCTCCAGACACCTCTAAAAGATGTCCCTAGGGACCTTGTCATATGCCTTCTCTAGGTCAATAAACACCATATGCAAATCCCTCTTCCTATCCCTGTATAGTTCCACCAACCTCCTGTTAAGGTGGATAGCTTCCATAGTAGAACGACCTTTTTGGAGAGAAGGCATGGGATGGGGTTAGGTGGGTGAGTGTGGGGTGGGTTGGTGAGGGTATGGAATAGGTTGGGGAAGGTTGAGAAGGAGTTTTGGTTAATGTTTTCCCTTCTCTTGACAAGGAAAACATTTTCCTCCAATTGGAGGAAAATGAGTTGATAAGGAAAATGTTTTCCAAAACATTTAAGCCAACCAAATATGAGAAAATTGGAAAATATTTTCCGAAAATGTTTTCCTCCATACCAAATACACCAGAGAGTGCCCGTTTGTTGTTAAACTTTTGGTTTCTGGGTAGTGCAACTGGAAGGAGAAAGATTATCATTTTATAGTTTCTCAATGGAAGATTCAGTATTTGGAGGTTGGAAGTGGTTTAGCTGACTTTTTTAATTATCTGGACCTAATGGTGTGTAAAGTACATATTGCTGCTGGGAAATGATAAAGTTTATGAATTCAGAGGTAGAACTAGAGTACAAATATGGCCACAGGAACCAGTAGCTTTTGCTGAAACCCTGAATATATTATGAAATCCACAAAATATCTATAAATATTTGCACGTTTGTGAACGCAGTCGCTGTTGTATATTAAATTGAGGTTGTTGTGGGAATCCATAAACTTCAACTCGTGCATCCGCCTCTATTTATGAAGGACTTGTCGGTTGAAATATACTTGCATTGTTATTGATAGCAGCATCAGCATCACGAGCTTTTTATCTTCTTTTGGTTTACCCCGCAATGGTGGGTTGGGGGTAGGGAGAGTGAGAAAACAACCCATATTATGGATAGAGAATTAAGGCCCATCGAGCAGCTTAATAAAGCTTTTGAGTAAAGAGTTTAGTTTGGTCAAAAGAGCGGAACTATGTGGATTGTCTCAAAGTGACAGTTTCCATGAAGTTAAAAAAAATAGCAGAAAAGGGTGTCTCCTCCCTTGTGCTTGAAAGAGAGGTCTTTGAGCATTTATTTCTGTATCTGTTGTATGTATAATTTGCTGAATTATTTACTGTGTTTATTGCTTATTATGTGATGTGTGCTGTTAAATATATAACACCTAGTTCTCTTTGTTGCCTTGGTTTATTATTCTCATTGATAGATATTCCTCTAGCATTTAATTTTGTTTTTTGCCTGCTTTGAAATCCTAATTAATCTTTTTTTTTTTGCAGGTCAGTAAGAAAGATAGTAAATCTAGATGATCACATTGCTTTGGCCTGTGCTGGGCTGAAAGCAGATGCACGAGTTCTTGTAAATAGAGCACGCATTGAGTGTCAGAGTCATAGGCTTACGGTTGAGGATCCTGTTACTGTTGAGTACATAACTCGTTACATTGCTGGTCTTCAGCAAAAGTACACTCAAAGTGGTGGTGTAAGGCCATTTGGTCTATCCACCTTGATCATTGGTTTCGACCCATACACCGGTGTGCCCGCGCTTTATCAAACAGATCCATCAGGTACATTCTCAGCTTGGAAAGCCAATGCGACTGGTAGAAACTCCAACTCTCTTCGGGAGTTTTTGGAGAAGAACTACAAAGAAACATCTGGCCAGGAAACTGTGAAACTAGCAATACGTGCTTTGCTTGAAGTAAGTTATCTATGTCGTGGTTATTTTGATGGTAATCTTCAAGCATTTTATTAATGCATTTTTCCTTTCAGATAACATCATAACCCTTAATGTGAGTTTATCTTGCGTTTTGCCCTTAATTTTAAATCTTCATAACAGAAGGGATCATTTTAAACTCCTCCCATCACAGTTAAATCAATTAACTATGCCTCAATATCTAAGTCCTGCGAAATTAGTGCTCTAAACGTTTATCTGTTAAGATGTAAGGAGATTGACTTAAGATTTTACTAATCTTTGCCTAAACCAGATATGAAGTCTTCTTGCCTTCACTATGGATTCTTCAGTTCACCATATGAAAATTTCATCTAGGGAGTGAAATTTATTTGTGTAGTGTATGTTAACTTTTGTTTATGTTAGCGTGCTGGTAAATATATGCTTTCTGTATACGGATTATGTCCTCAAGATGCTTTTCATTTATTTATTATAGTTGTTTAATACTCTGTCCTTCCTTATTATGGGACATTGTTTGAATACACTCGTAGTTTTGTAAGGTAAATGTGAGTTGTGAATTATATTTTTAAGAGTATATAATTATTCCAAGGATTTACTTCCTGTCCTAAATTAATGTTCACTAGTAAGCTGTATAGGCATACTTTATAGGAGTACATACATATTATCTTAGAAAGAAGAAAGTTTATTTAATCTATAGTATACATATTATTTTAGAAAGAAAAAAATTTATTTACATGGAAGCTAGGTTGCTCGGACACGGGTGCGGATCCTTCGAGATGTAAATTCTAAGATTCTGGGATATGGATCCTAGTACGGATACGGGTGCGGGATTGCTAAAAATTATTCAAAAAAATAAAAATATCTCTAAATTATGAGAAATTGTTGAATACTTACGTATAGCATGTAAAGTGCGGATTTCTTTTTTATTCTCAAGTTGTAGATAAGTAAATGATTGATTTCTTTGGTGAGGTATGCTCTTTTCTTATGTGGGGATGTGGATAGATCTTATGTAATGCATTTGTTTATTGGAGTACAACCTTTTTCTGCTTACAAGTGGGGTTCTCTTGTTTGCATCTTTGTTCCTATGGCTAGAGGTGAACCTTGCAAATATAAATCCTAGTGACTTTTATGCTGGCATAGTTGGTTATTTCTTGGCCCTGCGGAAATCATTTGTTTACCTTTAGATACTCATGAGGAAATAATCTTGATAACCTTAGAGACCGGTGAAAGTTCAACACTTAAGATTTTATAACGTGTCTAAAATTCTGAGACATTATTGTTACCACCCCCTTATTATGTTGCGTTGTGGTTCACATGAGGATAAATTAGCGGATAGGACCTAGGGGCTAGGACGAACAACCAGAAGATCTAAGGTTCAAAACCAGCTACTAGTCTATTACATTTGGTGTGTGTGTACTTGTGCTTGTGGGCTGTGTTACTCGAACTCTTCAAAAATGTTGTTGGCTGCGTGTCGGATCCTCCAAATGTAGTGCATTTTTGGAGGATCCGACGGGTGCGGCAACACTTTTGGAGAGTCCGAGCAACATAGCTTGTGGGTTGTAGAGTAACAGGTTGTCAAATGGTTTAGGCGAGGTGTGTGCAAACTGGCTCATGTGCCACCGCTTAAATTGGTAACTCAGGACGTGCTAGTTGAATACCACAGACATACATACATTTGAAGAAGGGAAAATGGTCAACTATACCCCTCTACTTTGGTATATTGTTCATATCTACCCTCCGTTATACTATTGGGTCACATCTACACTTACTATTAGCCAACCTTTTTAAAAATACCATCCATCTAGCGAAAAGCCACCAAATTAAAAAAAGACTTGTTTTTTTAGAACCCATTAATAACTTGTTAAAACCCTTTTATTTACTGCACTTATTTTCTCACAAATTAGTTATCTCCTTCGTAGTCACTTGTTGAACTCAAAAAGTGAAAGACGTAAGAACACCGACAACCATATATTCATTTATATATTTAGTCCCAATTCTTTTAATATCCTTATTGTATGTATATTATATTCTACCTTTTCCAATTTCTCTTTTCTTCTTCTAGCTTTTCTCTTAATTTTTTTCCACCATGTCGAACTGTATCGAGTATTCACCATGGTTTTCTTTCCACCATGACTTGAATGTTTATATCATCTTATTAGATTGACAGTTCTGAAGTCTTAAGGTAGCTCCGAGGTATTTCTTACTCCAATAGGCCTTTGTTGATGAGTATTTATGCACCATGATTTTCTTATTTTACTCTAAGCATTTGGGCAACGAGTAATTATCGCCAAATCACGTCTTAAGAACCAAAGTTAGATTCCAAGGTATGGGATGTGATGCACATAATTCTTTGTAACAACTGAACTTATAATGAACAAAAGTTAGAAATAATTAGAGGAGATTCAATTTAATATCAAGCTACAGTCTAAGGAATTCATCAGTAATGAAAGAAAATAAACCAACAAGTTGGAAAGTAACTTAACAACGTAAGTACACTAACTTCATGTATTAACCAAACACAAGTATTGTTAAAGTAAACATACAAACTAACTATCAAGTGTGCATTACATTAGACAAAGGGATGCCATGTTATAACCACACAAAACATCGAAAGTGATAACATGACATCATAATGCCACCATGAACAACTAAGAACCAAAAATATAAGTTTTACTAATTCTACTGCCACCATCATTCTCAGTCTCTCTAAATGAATAAAATGTGTTAACACGTCTTAGAAATTTAGGTTCCGTATTTTTATATGATGAGTTTTATGGGTGTGGGTTAATGTATTTGTTTTAAATAATTATTTTTTTAATTTGGTGGCATTCCGTTAGGTGGAGGATATTTTTAAAAAGTTTGGCTAACGATAAGGGTAGATGTGGCCCAATATTATAATGGAGGGTAGATATGAACAATATACTAAAGTAAGGGGTATATTTAACCCTTTCCCTTTGAAGAATGTCTTCGTATGAATGTCCATAGATGTCAAAAGTACTCTGTCTATTGCAATATTTGGGCTTTCTTAAATTGTGTCAAGAGCTATGTTGCGCGGACTCTCCAAAATGATGCCGCACCCGTGTCGGATCCTCCAAAATATACTATTTTTGGAGGATCCGACAAGTATCCGGCACCATTTTCGGAGAGTTCGAGCAACGTAGATCAAGAGTACCTCATGAAATGCTCATTTGCTGGTGGTAATTACCTCTTCAACTAAGCGGCAACTAGGCCTGCATTTTAGCTGATATATTTATGGTGTTCATATGACTCACGTATGCTAAGCTATTTACTTTGTTTTGGACGTGACTTTTTGATTTATGTCGTTGACAAATTACATTTTAGTTGAATTAATACATGATAGTTTCCTGTCAGCCTAAGCCTTGGTGGGTAGAGAAAACCGGTACCTATGCTTGTGGTAGGTAGCAGGTATCTGGTCGAATAATCAAGGTGTGCGCAAGCTGGCGCAAGCAGGTATCTAGTTGGTATGTTTGGACGGTGATGAATCTTAAACTTGTGTTCTCTGTGAAACAGGTTGTTGAAAGTGGTGGAAAGAACATAGAAGTTGCTGTGATGACAAAAGAGCACGGGCTTAAGCAACTTGAGGAAGCTGAGATTGATGCCATTGTTGCTGAGATCGAGGCAGAGAAAGCAGCTGCAGAAGCTGCCAAGAAGGCCCCCAAAGAAACCTAGTTCTGCTGAAATTCATATCTGAATGTGTTACCTGAACTTCTTCTTTTTGATCAAAAAGTGTTAGTGTTCCCTGAATTAAAACTTGTTGCTCTGACTAGTATTTAGTGCTTCTAAGACTGATCTTATAGTCGGGCAAGACATTTGTTAAAATTGTTTAATGGGGCAAAAGAAGTTATCGTCTGCTGTCTTCATTTTTTCTTTTCATGCAGAGACATAATATTTTTCTGCCCTTTTTGGGCATTGCTAGACGTTAACATAGGAGCAGAAAAGGCTTGGTTGAGTGAGTGCCTATTGCTTTTTTTTTTTTTTTTGACATTATGATCATTTACTAGTTAATCTTCCATTCTTCTTTGCTTGACGTGCAATATCTGATGCTATTTCATCCACCTTATCACTGGATTACTTCCTGAACATAATTCTTTCCTCAACGCCCACGTTGTTGCCAAAGAAAAATCCTGTTGAGTTAAGAAGCTACAATTCCAAGTTGAAAGGTTGTTGAAAAAATAAGTGAAGTAATCGTGAATGTTTTAAAATCTGTAAATTTTATCTTTTAATTGTGGTTAAAGAAAAAGATACTAATAACCAAGGCAATTCTCGAGAAATTTGATAATTGTGTGGTTTCCCAATGTATTATGGGTTAAATTACGACCAATCTTACTATTGTTTGGTAGAGTTGACTTAAGGAAGAAGTTATAGAAGTTATGATAACTTCAATTCCAAATTACTCCCTCCGCTTACTTTTACTTGTCGACTATGGACTTTGCAGTTTGCACACTCCTTAAGAAATAATAAATAAAATGCCTAATTTATTATGATACTCATATTAATTAATGTATATTTTTAATGAATTTGAGAAAATAATTTAAAATGAGTAATTAATACTGTAGTATAATAAGAAAAAAGAAATTATCTTCTATTGTTATATTAAAAGTAACAAGTAAAGATAAAAATCTTTTTTTAGAATACTGGACAAGTAAAAGTGAATGGAGAAAGTAATTCTCATCAGTCAAGTGGGAGAGGAAGATTTTTTTGTATTTTTAAAAAAAGTGGAAGAATGGCCAAAAAATCAAGATATATAGTATCACTTGATTTTTATCTATATAAACTTGACTTTGAAAAAGCTACATTAAAAAGGGCAACCCTGATGTTACAACTTGCAACCATCCCTAGCATCTCATTAATTGTGCACTTCAATTTCCACAGGCATATCTGCATGGATTTCTAACTTAAAATGAGACAATTATATACGAATTATTGTGTAGTTTTCAACGAGATAATAATGCTAAATAGCTGGACACAATCCAACTAGAATCAATAATTGATTAGAGAAATTAGAGTTATACAATTTATATTGTTTACTTTATTTTTGGTAGACGAGTCCAAAAAAATAAATGAAGGCCAGAAAAATTATGTATAGAAGCAGGACTAACCTAAATAGTCATTCATTCAATCGTTTAAATTAAAATAGCTAACGAATATATAATATATATATAATCGTATATAATCAATATAATCTGTGTATCGAATAGGGGGAGTAAATTGTGAATCCAAGGGGCGGAGCTAGAACACGACATACGAGTTCGGTTGAACCCAATAACTTTTATCCAAACCATATATTTGTTTTAAGAAATTTATCGAATATGTACGATTTATTAATTTAGACTCAATAACTTAAATTTATTATTTTTTCGAACTCATAAATTTTAAATCCTGGCTCTATTTCTGATAAATCCTAAATCGACTATTTACCTAAAGATCCCTATAAAACTAATAACAATAATAGAGTTAGGTCGTGGGCCAATCTATAATGCAGGACGGAAGAAGGTTGGTACCAACCATCGACAAGAGTGATAGTACCAATATCTATCTTTAATACATACTTGCCCTCGCGGACAGTGGTGGAGCCAGAATTATCGCTAAGGGAAGTCAAAATATAAATAAGTAAGCGTATAAAAAAGCTAACGGGAGTCAACACATAATATATATACATAAAAATAAAATATTTAACTTATTAATAGGGAATAATTTCTCGATGAAGGAGTGTCAATTAACTCCCACTAATGAGCGGCTCCGCCACTGTTACGGATACCAGTTTCCACGAATGGGCCAATTTTGCTTTAATTGGTATGAGATCTATATCTCACCAAACTCTTTTTCTAACTTCTTTCACCTGCCATATTTATGCTAATTGCTACCTTTGGCAATAATAACGGCTTGAGAGTTTTTGATGTTGGATAATATTTTCTGGATGGACTTAACATTAGTTCAACTTTTTTGAAAACAGACTAAACGAATATAGCTAGTGGACATGACTTGGGGGCAAAGGATTTCATGTTGGTTATCACTTAATATATTGATATGGATCTATGAGTTTGTAATGAGAGTGCCATTTGATCATGACTTTTGAAGTTTTATATATATGACTAGGTCGTCTCTCCATTCAAACCTTGGCAAGTGCTATATTAAAACTATCTTATACGATCAGACATCTTTATGACAATATTCAAAAATATTCGGAACAAACAAGACTGTTATAGAAAGGTTTTTGACTGTAATGATAACATGGAACGAACAAGACAAGCTCCGCGTTTTATCTCACTTTTATAGTTGTAAAACTATGAAATTATTTTGGATTACATTTAAGGAAACAAACTTAAATGCATCCCCTCTAGGCTCTAGCCTTGCCTTCTTGCCGTGAAATATTTAAACAAAGAGATTCATAAATCATACGTAACAAATAATTAAGGAAAAAAACAAAGAAAATGTGAAACCAAGTGCTGTCGTGGAAAATGTGAATTAAAACTCAGACAGATAACAAAATTCGTCTCGCGGTTCATATGGAAATGTCTAAACTGATTAAGCCAATGGCCCAATAATAAATTAGTTAGTAGTCATAATTTGCAAATTGATGGAAAAGTAGTAAAAGTGGTCCATTGATTTGACCCCGTCTTTAACCTAATTGTGACACCAAAAGGTCTCCAAACAAATATCTAACGTTCTCATTTATAAGCGAAAAGCTTTCTCCTATTAATTACCAAAAATAATTATGATTGAGCCGTAAATATTCCTTCATTTTTAATCGGAAGTCTGAAAATATATTATGAATATGATCATATGAAGTTGTCTTTGTTAAAGAACGTTTTTCATTGACGCGTGTCTTTTTTTTATATAAATTCAAATTTAATCGGGCTCAAGTATAATACCGGATAACAAAACAAGAAAAACTTTCTCCAGTTCTCCCAAGCCTTGTCGTCACTTCTTATTTTTACCTCTGCCATTGCTCTTTAAAGTTCTCAGAATTTATGGATTTGGTAATATGCCCATCAGTACTAAAGTAATTTGCGTTATTTTAACTTTGAACAATATTTTTTATCATAGTTGACACGCAACGCGTCCATAATATACAGTCTGATTCATTCATCTTCTTATAGAAATTTGGAAATAAGAAAGACGTAACTATATAAAGCAATAGTGGTAATTAAGAACTTGTTGTAAAACTAGAAAAATTCCATCGACCATTTGTTCGAAAATCTATCACATTAATTACCTGCTAGAGGCGTTTCGTTCTTTAAACGGACTCTTCACTATGTGAATCTGGATTAGTCAGGTTAGTGTTTACGAAACACAAGACGATTAAACTAAAAGAGAGAACATAACAATTAGTTCTTTCTATTTGAATTTAAGTTATATACACTAATAATGTCAATAATTTTTGCACTATCACTACAATTTAGTAACAATTTATTGCATGTTGCTACTCTCTCTGTTCCAGTTTACGTGAACGTATTTTTTTTTTGGTCCATTCCAAAAAAATGACCTATTTCTAAATTTGAAATAATTTAGCTTAAACTTCAATTTCTACCCTTAATGTGAAACTTTTATAACCACACAAATACTCTGGACTCCTTTTAATTTGTTTAGTACCACAAATACAAAAAAAATTCATATCTTTTTAAACTCCGTGCCCAGTATTCACATAAGCGGAGGGAGTATTTGCTTTCCTGTTTAATATATAAGGTCGCTGGGAATACACATTGTTATATATATATATATATACAAAAAAAAAAAAAACTTTCAGCTCTTTCTAAACTGTTGGTGTAATAAGGGAGAAAGTTCATTGAATAGAGATTACGTGTAATAGGTGCAACCACTCATGGCCTAACCAAATTGTATTGAGGACCCAAGTAGGAATTACAGTTGTCCAATTCATAAGATGTTCACTAATCACTCTAATGAATCACGACTATTAACTACTTGTTTGGTCTTTTAGGTAAATTCAAGCATTAAGCCAAGTCTTAATTAAGACCACATACGTTTATGTCATGACCAATATATATGTCCTTTTGTTTAAACCACAGATTACTGGAAATGTTTAACAAATGAATTAAAGTAGGACTATATCATTAGGCTAAACTAATCATAATATAACAACATATAGTAATCACGATTTTGTTGGAAAATCAGTGCGATAGCTCTTTGGTTTCCCATTTTCTTGCAACACCGAGATTCTGCTAATGACTTATTAGTAGTCGTTGCAAAAGGGCGTGATGGATCGGATTTGGGCGAGTTAAAGACGGGTTGAACAAAATCGGGTTGGATTCTAACCTGTCCATATTAATATGGGTAAATACGGATTGGTATATGGCAACCCATTTTATCCATTTTGCATGGCACAAGGAGCTGATGGGTTGTGCCCACTTTTTATGCAACCCATATTTTACCCAATCCCATTATTGCTAATTAACATTGTCAGTCAACTAAGTAGGGTCTTTTTCTTTTTGTTTGAATAACCAATTCTCATTTGACCTAATCTGTATTTTACCCATATTAATATGGACAGGTTAGAATCCAACCCGTTTTTCAAATTTGTTCAACCTGTTTTCAACCCGTCAAATCCGATCGAACCCTCCCATTTGCCACCATTACAGGGGATTATAGTAGTCTAGTGGTTGCAACTTCATCTTGAACAACTTAGATTAAGAGTTTAATCTCACCAAAAATGATCTCATATTCTGTTTTCTCTCTGTCATTATTCACCATCCAGACCCACAATTTAAAAGATTTTAAAATTAAAAAAAAAATAGTTAAGTCTATGATTGACTATGGCATGCACAAGTTTAATATATAATTAGTTAGTACAGGCAGATGAAGTTCCTTATTAAGTCAGAGTGACATTTGGAGGTCAAAATTTTATTCGTTTTTTTTTTTTTTTTTTTTTTTTTTTTTTTTTTTTTTTTTTTTTTGTGTTTAGTTATATGATGGACATGGAAGAAGAATCTCAAACTCATTGATTGGTATTAAAATTATATATAATTAAGACAGAAGTAGTGATTTAGCTATAAGTCCAACAAAAATTATATTAATGATAGAAGATAGTGGTTCTCCATCACCAAGAAATAATACTCACAAGTAGGTGCTTAAGCTAGTATATATAGTCGTAATTATCATACAAACTTTATATTTATCTTAAGTAATCTATTTAATATGAATAAATTACTAAATTTAGAATTCAGTAACTTAGAAGTGTTAAATTCCGAACCATTAAACTTTAAATCCTGATTTCGCCTCTACCTAAAACTAGTCAAAAGTGAGAAAAATAAGAAGATCGATTTATGATTTTATAATTCAGCAATGTTGGTATAATCTACAATGATATAACCCAAGAATTAACATGGTGATGTGGAGGGTGAGGTTGAAATAATACTAGTTAAGATATTTGCAAAGACAAATAGCAAAATGGCAAACTATTATGGACAAAGAAATTTAAAATAAATAGCCGGTCAGATTCAATATTTACTTTTTCTAGTCGGTATACATACATTATACATTGATCATATATAGTTATACATATATTATAAAAAATCGTACATAAATTATATAATCACCGGTTATTTATAATTTAAGAAATTCGGTGAGTGGCTATATGAATTAATTCTTCACAAATAAAACAACAGAAATGGACTATTTTGAAGTCTTTCTAGTAAGGAACCCCACTTGGCAAGTTAAAAAAAAAACTGTATCCTTCTAATCCTTTACTCACCTAACCAAATCAACATCAATTATTTGTTTCTAGAAGCAAGAAGGTAGAGAAAGATAGGTGAGTTGTTTTGTTTAAATAATTTAGCTGATTTATATTTAATGTGTACAAAAAGAAGCATGACTTATATCGGTTCTTTTTCCCCAGTAATGTCGTTATTATTTAATTATCCTTTTATTATTTAATTTTCGTATTATAATTCTGTCATTATAGTTCGATCTTCTTTGTCAACTACATAATAAAACAGAAAGTAGGACAATGAATAATTTTTCAAAAGTTTTTTGTGGAAATGATAAGTTTAAGACGGTGAAAATAGCCTGAAAAATAAGTACAATACGTACTCACATAGATTTATTAAATTATAACTTAAAAGGTCACTATGAATGTTCTTAGTGGGAGAACACTTGGATGTGAAAGTAGAAAAACAATTAAAGAAAATATAATCAACAAAAAAAAAAACTAACAAATTCATATGATAATAATTAAATTAAAGGCTTGAGTTGAGAATGTGACGCTGCTTGTAGTTGGAAAATAGTTACAATCCTAAAATTTCACTGATAGAATATGAAACTTTGAAATAACAGTTTTTTTCCAATAAGAAAATTGAAAAATGGTTATTTCTGAACTTTTTCCTCTTTGACATTGTACCAGAACAAAGCTGGACTGGGCTTATGGGACCCATAGTGCAAAAAGGAGTGGTGGGATAACGTTGAAATATTTTGGGCTGGCCTTATGGGGCCCGCCGCCGCAGCCGCCAACTACCGCCTCCCTAGAAAAGGACAGGAGTTAGTTGCGATTCTTCTTGAAATCACAGCTATGCCACTATCTTTAGTCTATTTACCCTCACCCACACAAAAAGAGTATATTTTTAATTGCTCCAGAAAACAATGACCTATAAAATATATTTATTTTAGTATATACGTGTACTATACATATATATATTTTGACTATTAAATATAATTATTTTCAATTGACCGGTTGTCCTATAAATATATATAAGGAGGGGGTGGGAGGTGAGGGGAATTGAAGAATGAAATTATAAAGTGATGAATGAATCCTCACAGACATAGTAAAAATTCAAATAGTCAACCAATTGAAATACTAAGATTCCCTTGTTACCTCTTTCACTTGTTTAACTTATAATTACATGTTAGAGATAAATCAGTCGAGCTAATGGACGTCAAATATTCGAATAGCACAATAGTCAAGAAATTACAATTCATATGGTAAAAAAAAGAAAGTATTTTGAATATTAGTATATTTCGGTAAAGTATATTTATCAAAGTTTATAATTTTAATATTTTTATGAACATAATTTTTCGTAATTTTGAAAGTTGTAAAGAAATAGAATGATCTCTAACATTAAGGAATGTTCAATAAAAGGAAATGCATATTATTCCCTCCGGACCATTTTAAATGTGTCGCTCGAGCCAAAGAAATTTGGCCCAAAATATCAAAAAAAGCATAAATCATCATTTTCAAATCTGTACTGAATGATTGTGCAATTTTGATAATTAAAAAAAAAAGCTTCTCTACGGTTATTATTCATTTTGAGGAGTCATAAAGAGTAATTTAGTCAAAACAATTTTTCTATTAATGCTATTAAACAATTTTTTTAATGGATATGCTTAAAACTTAAACTAGGAGGTCGTATAATAAATTAGAGAAGAGATAGTAATAATAATGGAAATTACTATATGGGAAGTGGGAACTCCTATCATCCAGCGACATTAGCGTAGCCTATTTATGTTTTTAGGTGAATAATTACTGCTAATCATGGTTTAGACATGTGATGCTTTATGGTGTAACCAATTTCTTGCGTCTTCTATTTTACGCTGCTTATATATATATATATATATATATATATAAGAGTCAACTCGGGGTCTGCCTGGTCAAAGCTCAGGTCCAATGGTAGATTCCGTCTACCCATAGCCCTATGAATTCATATATGTGATTAGTTTCAAAATCTGTTCAGTCCAAATCTCCTCGAAGACTATTGATCTGTATGGAAATCGTCTTTCGGTTTCTCTCTATTCTTCTCCCGATCTCGACTCCGAACCCCGATCACCTAAAATTTGTCTGAGACATCATACAACCTAAGGAACCATATTCATCGCCCCTCCACAATTGTTCCTTGTTTTTTGGCGATTTACGGCGAAAAAATATCACCATAAATTCAAAGTGCGCATACCGATTCCTGAAAGTTGTTTTTGGAAAATCCTACTCCCTGATCTTCTATTAGAGATACCCGAATCTTAATATATATATATATTTGAAAATTGTGTCCTTTTTCTTTCCTTTGGGGTGTCCTTTTGTAGGAAGCTTCGCAAGAAACTGAAGAAAATTTTAGTCCATTATGTAAGATGTTACCTGAGGAGCTTCCTTTTTCTTTGGACATGAATCTAAACATTATCAAATTCGCGATTATACTTGCATTACCTCACAAATGTGACCTGATAACACCCCTAAAGATTATGACATATTATTTAATGCTGAAGACTGTTTTTTTGAAGTTATTAAAAGGAAAAAAAGTTGATAAGGAGAACGATAGTTCTTACAAATGGAAGGCAAAGATTGGATAAAAGAGAGAGGTTTTGGGTCCACACATATTTTAATTTTGCAGGGGAGACGGGGTAGTTATGCATGTGACATTGTGAAGTCGCAATTTGGACTTTTAAAGTTTAAACCTATATGAGGCAAAGAAAATTATGAGATTATCGAGAGAGATGTGCAATAGTTAAATTGGTACCAATAAAGAATGTGGTATAATAATTAATATACTTTTATCCTTACAAAAAGTTTTGTGTTCGAGTTTTAATTATGAAATTATTTTTGTTAAAAAGTACTTTATATATTTTCAATATGAGATTCTGTGGCGCATATCTAGATTTAATTGAACCTCAATACAAATATCAGATATCGAATGAAAAATAATTAAATTGGTATGGGTAAGTAGTACGAACTTGGATACAATTCTTTTTTTAAAGAGTGAGATGAGAAGTGGAAAATATTGTGTGTATGTACTTGGGAGGAAAAAAATATATTTTATGGAAGCTTCTAATGTCTCTACCTAACACATGTCATAATTAAAAAAGAAAGGAAAAAAGAGGATGGTAGATAGGTTTAGAAAGTGATTTCTTTTCGTTGTGCGAAGAGACATTTTAATTTTATATTTTTGGCTTTCTTTTGGGATTCCTTCTCCTTTTCTAGAGGAATATGAGTATGAATATGATATATATTGCTTAATTGGATTTGTCACACATGCCTTATATTGCACTTTGAGGGGATCTTGTCCCTATTTTCTTGCTTTGAACCATTTCGAAGCATTATTAATAGACATATCATGGATAGTCGATAATCATATTCAATATAATATTGCGCGCATATTAGAGTCAGACTTATCTCTTAATTAGTTTATTTAATATTGTATATTCATATTATGTTATATACGCTTCTTACACGGCGTGAGAATATGGATTATAGTCTTTTTACATGAGTTTAAACAATTTTCGTTAACTACCTTTAATGTTAAGTTAGGCTCAAAGTTCATAATTCCTATTAAGATGCCAAGTCCAAACATCCATCGAATATGCATGTTTCGTGCCCATGGAAGACTCAAGTGAAACCTAAAACGTTTTGGTTCTTCCAATTATTAGTACAAAAGTTCTACGTAATAAAAATACAGAGCGTTGAACAATTTTAAAACAATTAATATGCAGTGATCTTAAACTTTAATCTGACATATTTTACGTCTTGTTATATTCAGGAAGTGGAAAACATTGACATTTCTATACTAAACCTCGTGCCGAGAATCCCAAATTAAGCTACTATTTAGATAACATGTTTTTTTCGGCCAAACTTTTGACTTAGAGATTAAACACCGGCAAAAGAAAATTTTACCTTCATAACATTTCAGATAATTAAGAAAAGATGAACCGGAATTAGTCCGCACATGTGATATATTTTTGCAATTTTTCTTTCGACAGTGGAGATAGTCACACGTAATGACAGGCATACTATTAAAGGACTCTACAATTACTTCCTTATTCTTGCTGACTAGAAATGAAACTCCACGCTCATGTTAAGTCAAGGTACTATAGGAAAAAAAATAGTAAAATCTGACCCAGTGCATCGTAAACGATTAGTTAACATGTTAGTTAAACGTATTCTGAAACACAAAAAAAAATTTATTGGCTTTAAAGTTTCATTTTTTGATAAATAGTGTTATTTTGCGGAATTAGTTGAAGTACGGGTAGATTAATCTAAACAACACGATGTAACGACCCGGTCGTTTGTTCTGAGAGTTATAGCCTAATTTCCCCCATTTCTGCTTCTTTATGTATTGTTCAACTGTGTTGAGTTGTATGGAGTTGGTAGTTTGGGTCCGGAGTAGTCTTGGAGTGAAATTAGACACTTAGTCTCTTAGTTAGAAAACTAAGTTAAAAAAGTCAACCGGAAGTTGACTTATGAGTGAACGAATTCGGATTTGGAATTTTATGATTCGATTAGCTTCGTTGGGTGATTTTAGGCTTAGTAGTGTGTCCGGAATGTAATTTGGAGGTACGTGGTAGAATTAGGCTTGAATTGGCGAAAGTTAAAAATTTGACGATTTTGGTCAACAGTGGAAAATTAGGTATCGGGGTCGGAATGGAATTCCGGAAATTGGAGTAGGTTTGTAGTGTCATTTGTGATGAGTGTGCAAAATTTGAGGTCATTCGAGCGTGATTTGATAGGTTTCGACGTCGTTGGCGAATGTTGGAAGTTTAGAAGTTCTTAGGCTTGAATTCGAGGTTGATTTAGTGTTTTGGTGTTGTTTTGGGTGTTCCGAAGTTCGATTAAGTCCGGGAAGTGATATATGAATTTTTTTGAATTATTGGTTAAGGTCCCGAGGGGCTCGGGACGATTTCAGATGGTTAACGAGAAGTTTAGAGTTTGGAAAATGCTGCTGGTGTGAAGCCTTCTGGTTTTTCCGCACCTGTGGATAGGGGACCGTAGAAGCGGACGAGGGATCGCAGAAGCGGAAATGGCCAAGAGGAGGAAGACCGCAGATGTGGAGGATTGACCGCATTTGCGGAGTCGCAGGTGCGGATGTGGACCTTAAGTGATTTTGCGTAGGTGCAGGTCCGCAAGTGCGATAAATTAGCCGCAGGTGCGGTCATCGCTGGGCAGAACCTAAATAAGTAACCTTTCGCGAAATTTACTCTTTTTCTATCATTGTTGAACGGGTTTTTGAGCTAGGGCAGTGTTTATCAAGGGAGAATCAAGAGACATCACTGAGGTAAGTTGTTTGGGATTATTTACACGCGTTTATGATGTTTTTCCATTGATTAGGCATGAAATTTTGTAGGAGTTTAGGGTGAAAATTAGGGAGTTAGGGCTTGAGTTTTGGAGAGTTTTAAGTGAGGATTTGAGGGACCAAATGGAGTCCGATTTTGATAAATTTTATATGGTTAGACTTGGGAGAGGACGAGGGTTTTGATTCTGCCATTGTTGACTGTTTTCTAGACATGGTTCCGAGGGCCGGATTTGGCCGATTTCGGATTTTTGTCCTATTTTGTAGTTTTTATTGTGGACTTCGATGCATTAGCCTGTGTTGATGGCATTTATCTGATTATGGTTAGATTCGGAGCTTTTGGAGACCGAGTTCATATACGAGGGTATACCAGAGTAGGATTTTACGTTGCTACGGTAAGTAACAGTTTTAACTCTGACTTTGAGGGTATAAACCCGGAGAACTTGATATTGTGTGACTGTTCGGAGGTGATACCCACGCTAGGTGATAGGCATGTGGGTGTATACCCCGATGGACAGAGATTTGGTCCGTCCCGTGAGGCCTCATGGCCATCATCTGTGTTTACGTAGTTACTTGTTGTTGAACTTGTCTACCTTCATGTTAGAGATCAGGCTTAGGCTTTATTCATGCTTACATTTTTTGTACTCAATCGTAGAAATTATGGTTCATGTTTACCTCAATCTCTATTATTTTGTTGATATGCTGTGATACTTGATGTGGGATGTGTCCCCTTATTTGTTGTGAATTGTGAGGCTGGAGAGGTACATGACTGAGTGAGGCCGAGGGCCTGGATGTGAGGGTATTAATATGGTAGCGCGTGAGTTGTCCGTGCGGATCCAGAAAATTGATATTGTAGCGCCTGAGCTGTCCACATAGCACGTGAGCTGTCTGTGCGGATCCAAGTATTGATATGGTAGCATGTGAGCTGTTCATGCTTACCGTAGAGTGTTGAGTGCTGAGTGTGAGTGATGAGTACTGGAGTGACACTGTTGTGAGGTCGTATTCACATTTTTTGTTGTTGTTGTTGTACTATCTGTTAAATTTCTTTGTGGCATTTACTAAGTTATGGGAATTTACCTGTTTATTCATGTTATTGATAAATGTGGAAAAAAAAAATAATTGGACTGTTTTGCTTAGCTTGTCACTATTGCTCAGTTCCTTAGTTATTTCTGTTACTACTGAGTCTGTTGTATTCATACTACACCCTGCACTTTATGTGCAGATCCAGGTGAGTTGGAGCGCGGCGATCGTTGATCTCAGGCCAGCTATCTGTGGAGATTACAAGGTAGCTGCCAGCATCCGCATGACCTTGTTACTCCTTTTGTCATTTCTTCTTTCGGACAATTAGACCGCTTATATATCTTAATTCATAGTTTTAGACGCTCATGACTTAGTGACACCCCAAATGTTTGGGGTTACACTACTAAAAATCCGGGGAAAAACGACCAACATTTTGCGACCAAAATTTGTCTGTCAAGAAAAGCGACCAAAGTTGGTCGCTAAACTGGAGAAAATTATTAAAAAATATTCTAAATACATTAGCGACCAAGGTTTGTCGCTTTTTGGTCGATAATGTGGTCAAAATATTGACCGGACTGGTCAGGCTTGCTTGGCCAAAGAAATATTGAAATTTGCGACCAACTTTGGTCACTAAAGTTGGACCCTGTTATAAAATTTTAATAATTATATTATTATTTAAATAAAATTATAAAATATAAATAAATATAATTTAAAATTAGCGACCAAAGTTGGTCGCTTAAGAAAGGAGAAGCAAATAGAGACCAACTTTGGTCGCTAATCTGGGACCCGGTTATAAAATTTTAATAATTATATTATTATTTAAAAAAATATAAAATATAAATAAATATAATTTATAATTAGCGACTAAAGTTGGTCTCTTAAGAAATGGGAAGCAGATAGAGACCAACTTTGATCGCCAATCTGGGACCGAGTTCTAACGTTTAACAATTATATTATTATTTGAAATATTATATAAAATATGAAATAAATCTGATTTAAATTTAGCGATCAACTTTAGTCGCCAATGTTAATTTATGGATAATTAGCGACCAAAGTTGGTCGTTTTTCAGGTCAACATTGGTCAAAATTAAAAATCACTTTTATATTTACTATCTAAATAATATAAATGTAATCCGTTAACACTTTTGTAATACAAGAGATGAATACACTAAAATATACTTTACATGCTATATATGTAGTTAAAATTGTACAACGAAGCGTGTTATATATATATATATATATATATATATATATATATATATATATATATGTAGAGAGAGAGAGAGAGAGAGAGAGATAGATAGATATAAGTCGAGACGTTTTGTTTTTAATGTTCAATGATGCATCTGAGTAGGTTATAAGTCGATGAATCAATTTACAAGTGTATAAATCCCTAAAATAACCCGATATATATATATATATATATAGACACACACACACAGAGACACTTCACCGTAATACTATAACGTATATATATCTTGTTATAGTATATGTTAGTGTGTGTATATATATATAACACACACGCTTCGTGCTGCTTTAACTACATATATAGCATGTTATAGTATATGATATTGTATTCATTATTTGTATTATAACAGAATTAATGAATTACATTCATTCATCACTAGGTTATAAGTCGATGAATCAATTATAACAGATTAATTGATATAGGTCGTGACGTTATGTTTTAAATATTCAACGATGCATCTGAGTAGGTTATAAGTCGATGAATCGATTTACACACAGGTATATTTGATGAAAAATTATATATACTAATTAGGATCTTGACAAGTCAAT